>CM044108.1:181038-211667 GCA_024174645.1 Lemna minuta | reverse complement strand
TCAAACGTTGACTTTCAGGGTCAATTACTTTTTATTGACAAATCAGAATTTGATAATTTTGGTCTTGTTGGATTCCTCTGGTTCTTAGCTTTCCATTGACATATAAATTGAAAGATTTGGATGTCATTTGGGCATTCAATTTGAAGCTTTCCTCTGAGGTGTTAATTTCGGGGATTTACTGATAGTTGATTTTCAATAATTCATAATAAATCCATTTCTTATCCAAAAATTATGAATTATATATCAATAAATTCCATTTTCTCTCTAGTTTTCAAATATATAATTTTCGTAATCTTCTGACTCTGTTTGATTCTCTGATTTTGTAGAACATCTACTGCTAGTCAAAGTCAATGCTTTGACTTTGACTTTTGACTTTTCTCTGTCAAATCCGAGATTTCAAATCTTAAAACTTTTTATTTACCTTATTTATATCATTTCCATATCTCACATCTCATTTTCTCTTATTTAAAACTCCTTTTAAATCTAAGTTTGACCAAGTCAACTCTGCGAATAAAGTCAACCCTGCTCTCTGTGGATCGACCCGATACTTACCCAATACTTGATTATTATATCTTGTCTTTGTGAGTTCGGTTTTATAAATTTTTTTTGACCATCGTCTTTGTGTTTTAACGACGCACAAAAACGACACGTCAGTGCTCAAGCATCTCGTCTTGGGCAAAGGTTTAGAGGTTGATAAGGCCAAGATTGAGGTCATTCAAAACCTTCCTCTCCCCACTACATTATCAGATTTACGGAGTTTTCTAGGACACGTTGGCTTATACCGCAGGTTTATACGAGACTTTGCTAAAGTTTCCAAACTGCTAGCCACTCTTCTTTGCAATGATAAAGAATTTTTTATAGACAAAGAAGGGGAGCGCACATTCGAGATGTTGTAGCTCGCGTTGATCGAAGCACCAATTCTTCAAAGTCGTAATTGGGACTTACCTTTTGAGATCATGTGTGACGCTTCAGACTATGCAGTTGGAGCGGTGTTGGGCCAGCAGATAGATAAGAAGCCAACCGCCATTTGGTATGCGAGTAAGACCCTTTCTGAAGCTCAAATGAATTACACGATGACGGAAAATGAGCTGTTAGAGGTAGCCTACGCATTAGAGAAGTTCAGGCCTTACATCTTGGGCAGCAAAATTTGTTATTTATACAGATCATGCAACATTAAAGTACTTGTTTTCCAAGAAGGAGACAAAGCCACGATTGATACGATGGGTGTTGCTTCTTCAAGAGTTTGACTTGGAGATTAGAGATAAGAAGGGCAGCGAAAATTCGGTGGCGGATCACCTATCTCGTCTCCACGTTTCAGGTATGGGAGACATTAGTGATTCATTTCCTGATGAGCATCTTCTTGCAGTATCTAGTCACGTTCCTTGGTTCGCGCATATCATCAATTATCTTATGACTGGATCGATCCCAGAGCATTGGAATCGGCATCGTAAAGATAAGTTCTTCCATGAACTCAAATATTATTATTGAGAAGAACCACTTCTATTCCATGTAGGATACGATCAGATCATACGATGATGTGTAGCGTAAGAAGAACAAGGAAGCATATTATTGATGTGTCACTCATCAGCATGTGGAGGACATTTTGCCACGCGGAAGACATCAGATAAGATTTTACAAAGAGGTTTTTATTGGCCCACCATTTTCAAGGATGCCCACCGTTTCTATACGGAGTGCTTACAATGCCAGGCACCATTATACATCTCCAAGTGAGATGAAATGCCAATGAGGCCTATCCTTGAGGTGGAGATATTTGATTTATATGGGATCGACTTCATGTGACCTTTCCCACCTTCTGATAGGAATGAGTATATTTTGGTAGCGGTTGATTATGTGTCTAAGTGGGTGGAAGCTATTCCCACTAGGACAAACACTCATCGGGAAGTACTCAAGTTTGTAACGAGAAACATCTTCTCCTGATATGGTTGTCCGAGGGCCATAATTAGTGACCGAGGCTCACACTTCAACAATGCATATTTTTGTGCAATATTGAAGAAATATGGAGTACATCATCGCGTCACTACACCGTACCACCCCCAAGCTAATGGGCAAGTTGAAGTGAGCAACCGAGAAGTGAAGAATATTTTAAAGAAGATCATTCGACCAGATGGTAAGGATTGGGCACACAAGCTTCCTGATGCTTTATGGGCATATCGAACGGCTTACAATACACTCATCGGGATGTCTCCATTCTGACTCATATTTGGGAAGGCGTGCCACCTTCCGGTTGAGCTTGAGCATAGAGCCTATTGGGCAATAAAGAAGATCAACTTATCTATGGACGAAGCAAGTAAACATAGACTTCTCCAGCTACATGAATTACAGGAGTTAAGGTGCGACGCGTACGAAAACGCAGAAATCTACAAAAAAAAAAGACCAAGGCCTTTCATGACAGGAACATCAGAAGACAAACCTTCCACGTCAATGAAAAGGTTTGGTTATATCACTCTCACCTTAAGCTTTTTCCAGGTAAGCTGCGCTCACGATGGGACTGTCCTTACACGGTTATGGAATCGTTTGACAACGGATTAGTGCTTATTTCTGACCCTAAATCCGGCAAACAATTCAAGGTAAATGGGCATCGTCTGAAGCATTACCTTACAGCCGAGCCACCCATACCAGCAGATAAGGTAAATCTGCATCTCCCCAAGGTACATGAGGACGTGATAACGGTAACACCCTCATCTCATCGATCATCGTAGCTTCATTAAGTTTCGTTTGGCTGAAGACGTTAAACTTAGCGCTCTTCAAAGGCACCCCAAGATTATCTTACTATTTTATTTTGTTTTTGTTTGTAGTTTATATCAATGTACATACATAGTTGAAGGAAATCAACTACAACAACAAGCAATTTGGACAAATTCCAGAGACATGCATCAACACGCACTAATGAGTTTTTCTAAACCTTTTTACTTCTCGTTTTAATTTATAATCTTTTTCATGTAATGCATGATATTTTTGCCATATTTTTACATATATAATGATTTCATTGAGGGCAATGAAAGATTTAAGTTGGGGGTGAGGACTTAGAAAAACTCAAATCTTCAAAATTTTCAAAATTTGTAAACTTTTTACTATTTTAAAACTCCTATTTTTCAAATTTTTACTACTTTTAACACCTTAGAAGTCTTAAAATTTTGAGATCCTATTCCTTGAGATGTAGAAGTGAGGGCCTCATAGCCCATGTGATTACATTTTGAGTAATTAAGCCAAGTGATTTAGAGAAACCATGGATTCTTTTTAGTGGTTGACTTCTTTGGGGTTGAGTATCTGACGAGCACCGAGGAAAATGAGCAATCAAAGGTTGAAGTGCTATTGGATTGAAATGGAGAGATTTTGAGTGAAGTTCAAGAAAATTCCTATCCCCTACCTTACATCAGCTGAATCTGCTTGGTGTAGGAATTCCTCGCTTCCGAACTTTCTCTTAGAAGAGTGCAATGTGCCATAACTTTTGATGCACCTATTCTTTCCTTTAGGCATTTAGTTCCAACTTTTTCCTTACCAGTCAATTAGACACCCAAATTTCAGCTTCACTGATTATAATTACACTCCCAAGTGATAAACATATCCACCACATTTTCCCTTTCCATCATATACACAAGCCTTTATTCTAATTTCCCTTAAAAATCAATATTCCTTCATATTACTCTTCAAAATTTTGAATAATACTCTCTTCAACATCAAGACAGCCTCCATATTCTTGTTTGATGCAAAGTCTTCAAATGCTATCTTCTTCTTCTCTAAAAGTTACAATATACAAAAAGAAGAAAGAAGAGAAGAAGAAAAAGAGAAGAAAATATGAAAAATAAGAAAAGAAGAAGACAAAAAGAAAGAAGGAAAAAATGGAGGAGAAATAAAAGAAAGGAATAAGAAACTGAAAAGAAGGAGAACAATATGGGAAACTATATTTACCATGTAAATACCTATCTCTACCCATCAATACCATTCCATTCCTACCATGTGTATATCCATTTTTTACCACTCCACACCATCTCTACCAAATTCTATTTATCTTTTTCTACAATCATCATCCACATCATTTGGGAGAATAATTAAACATCAGTGGTACCTGATGAACTAAAACTTGGTTTGTTTATATCGTTGTTGTGTGTTCTAATTCATGCAATACATTTATACTACATCACTTAGGACAGTAGTAAGCAAGGGTCGATCCTCAAGGAATCTAGGTAATGAGGATTGAGACTAAGGTAGAAGAAGGGAAGAACTCCTATAGTGGAGAATATTAGAAGTTAGAAGAGGAATTTTATAGAGATAGTGGATGTAAATGGTTAGATTATATTTCTGTGATTCTAATTAGAGGAGAAGGGGTGATAATTAGAAGAGAAGAGATTGAGTAAATGTGGGTGAAAATGATGAAGGGGAGAGAAGAGAGGTATAATAGTATAGAGATAAATGACGATTTGGGTAGGGTTTATAAAAACAAGTGCAATAACCTATGACTTTAGTAGAATAAAAGGTCCTACATTATCCATGGAAAATCTTCCAAGAGAATCCCTCATCAGAATCTTCCCACTAACCCCGTTTTGGTGCCAATCCTAGGCCGGGTGGTGTTTGATTTGCTACGATGTCGATCTCCTCTTGTTCTCCTTCTCCAGAACAAACTCAAGCATTCGAATATGCCTAGCTTGGGCCTAAGCTTCTCCCCCTTTCTTGCTGGTGAGCTGCTGTCAAGAGAGAGCCAAAAGACAAAGAAGATTCAGAGTGGAGGAGGAGAACTTTTAGGAGTCACGGCTTCCACCCAATCCGACGGATGAGATTGATTTTCGGGAACTTTAGGAGTACGATGGAAAATTCAACCATGCAGATGGGAAGAGCACGGTGAGATTAGCTTGTTGTCAAAATTTCAGCCCGATCGGACGGCTCGATCATGAGATATCAACCTTTCTTTTTCGAGCATTTCTCACCATCGATCGGATGATCCCCTGCATCAGAAGTCCTCCATCATCAAGCTCCCGACATCACGCCACATCACCTTAGATTCGGCTGCTGGATTTCTACCACGTCACCTGCACAAGTAAGTGACAAAAGGACAAAACAAGCAGGTGAGTAACAGGCGACTCCTTTGCACGAATAAGAGAGCACCACGTCGCTCCCTTATTCCCGTTGCGGTCAAAGTTGATGGCACGCGACTTTCACCTCACTTGCACAGGTAATTAAGAAATTAAATTACTATTTTAAGCCCTAAACAGTTAGATGAGAGGAATACATTGAAAGAGAAACACAAGACGACGGAATAATAACACAAAACGACAAAACGCGATATAAAATGACAAAACGAAATTCTCTTACGATCTGCGGCGATTAAATTCACCGCAGATCTCCTTTCTTCGTGCGAATAAGAGAGCGCCACGTCGCTCTCTTATTCTGCCTTAAGTCAACGAAGACGGCGCGAGGAAGGCATCTCCACGTCACATGTAAGTGAACAAAACGACAAGGATCAACAAAACAGCACGACGAAAGAAAGAGTGAGAGAAAACGACAAAAGAGAAAGCAAAGAAAACGACAAAAAAGGGGGCGTAAACGACAAAACGATGTATGTCTGTGGCGAATGAGAGAGCGCCATGTCGCTCTCTCTCTCCTTCCTCCTTAACATCAAAGATGACGTCGCCATCCACGTCATCTGCACGGGTACATCAGATAATAGTAGTAATAATAAAAAAAAAAAGAATAACACTTAGTAAACGCGGAGCTTCTAGATTGCGACACGTGTCGCGATCTGGTGGCGGCTATCTGACTTACCTTTGAGGACCCAAAATTATATTTATGCCCTTGTTAGTGATAAATATGCAAAAAATCCTTAAGATAATTAGAGATAAATCAAAATAATGCTCCAAAATTCATTTATACCCCATATAAAGTTCAGATAAATGTCTTTTGGCTTAAGAGACTCATTCCTGTGAGACTTTATAATCTAAGAGAATTGTACCATTATCGCAAAAATTAGGAATTATCACCGAATCGTATTGAAGGCAAATTTAAGCAATTTAATCATGATAACACACAAATATGTTCTTTTTTAAGATAGGTATTCATGTGATATGCAGAGTCTAAAATCATAATATTGTGTGTTATCAAACACCCCCCACTTTACTCAATGCTAGTCCCTTAGCATTGCCTATTCTGATGACACGTATGTAATCCTTCCACCTTCCGAACTTGGGCAAGAATAGGCAAGGGGAAAGAATACCAATCAAATCGTTTATGACAGAGCCATTGGAATGGAGTCACCCCCACTAAGTATCCTACGTGCTTGGTGAGAAAAAGACCTAGAGCTTGTGCTATGACATGAATGATGCTTGACGAAGCATTTTTGTGCGTTAATAAAACACAACAACGTAGGTCAAACAAAATTTATAAAACCTAACTCACAAAGATAAGATATAAAATCAGGTAATGTGTAAGTATCGGGTCGATCCACACAAAGCAGGGTTGACTTTAATTGCAGAGTTAACTTGGTCAAACTTAGGTTTAAAACGGGTTTAAAATAAGTAAAAATAAGAATTAATGAGTGGAAATGATATAAATAAACTAAATAAGATGTTCTAAAAATTTAATTCTCGGGTTTGACAGAGAAAAGTCAAAAGTCAAAGTCAAAGCATTGACTTTGACCAACAGTAGGTGTTCTGTAAAATCAGAGAATCAAACAGAAACAGAAGATTACGAAAATTATATATTTGGAAACTACAGAGAAAATGGAATTTATTGATATATAATTCGTAAGTTTTGGATAAGAAATGGATTTACTATGAATTATTGAAAATCAAATATTAGAAAATCTATGAAATGAACACCTCAGAGGAAATCTTCAAATTGACATGTCAAATGGAATCCAAATCTTGCAAGTTATATGTCAATATAAAGATAAGAACCAGAGAAATCTAAAAAGACCTAAATTATCAAATTCTGATTTGAAAATCAAAAGTAATTGACCCCGAAAGTCAACATTTGACTTTTGATGAAAGATGAACAGTCCTCAGTCAAACGTCAAATTGTAGCGTGAAATGAACTCGGAATTCGATGAATTTACTATCCACGGAAAGCTGATGAAAAGAGAAATCCAATGAAACCAAAATCAAGTGATTTGAAATTATAATCAAAGAGATATCCTATTTTCAAAATTAGTAACTTTTTGGACAGAAAATTGGGGAAAATGGAGAACACTAAGAACTAATTTGCATAATTAAACTTCTAAATCAAATAAAAACTCAAATTACCTCCTGATAATCGATTGAATCTCACTACTAACCCAACTGCCGCAAGAATGAGGCTTCAATTCTCATGGATTTAAGCAAATTTGTTCGGATTCTTCCTCGTGGACGTTCGGAATTCAAGGGGAAAATTCGATGAAATCAAGAAGGAATTCATGATCAATCCCGCTCCAATTGCTTCGTAATCGAGTGTAAACGCGGGGGGATCACGATGAACTAGAGATCTTCCTTGAAATTCGCTTAGTTCCCTTCACGAATCTATCAAAAGTTAAGAAAAGAAAGGGGGAATACATCGTTTTAAAAAGGAATTTTGGGCCAAAGTTTCCGGCCGTTTGATGCGATCGTGGGGTGGAATTGATGGCCACGATCGTCACGCTATCACCTCGACGTGATCGTGTGTCACGATTTCTCCAAGTGCCCCACGATCACAGCTCGATCGCGCCGCGATCGCAGTTTGATCGGACCGCGATTGTGGAGTTCTTTCGCGAATATTCCCAGCAGTCCATTTGATGATGGAAGGAGAGCCGTTGATGATGCGAAACCGAAGGGATCGTGGCCCACGACGCAGTCCACGATCGCATTCAAGGAGGACCTTCTGATGAAGATCGGAGATGCCGTGCATCTCCCTGATTTCGCGATGGTGAGCCACGATCTCGCGATCGTGAGCTCTGATCGCATGATCCTCGCTTTTCCATCGTCTGATCGCCATCATCGCGTCGAGGTGAGTCCACGTTTCTCCTTTTCCATCAGATTTCATTGCAGCCGTTCCATCGCGATCATCTGTTTATTTTCAGGTCTTCTATTTGATGACGATCAGGAGCTTATCGGAACGCCACGTGTTGTGAGGTAAGCCGTTCATCACGTTCACTTATTCCTCCTATTGAGCACGTGCTCATGATGGAGATCAGGTGGACTCGTCGTCCATCGCGTCTACGTGTTTCACTTGAAGCTCGTCTATCCAACGCTCACAGTTCCGCCACATCACCTGCAAAAGGTAAGAACCGTGTGGGAACATAGTCCCACACGGGATAAAATAAAAGAGACGACAAGTATAAAAGGTGGGGTGCGGTAACGCATTTGCGTTACCGCCCCAAATACCAAACTAGGGCCCACTGACACGTGGGCCCTCCATCTGCCGACCCCCTGCCATGTGGCACCCCACACGGGCGCCCACGTGGACCCGTGTGGACACGAGTTGCCTCCTGCCACGTGTCAGCGCCCTGTGCGCCTCCTACGCCTCACGTGGCTACCCGCAGCCCTGCCACATGGCCTCAGCGTCGCGTCGCATCCGTGCGGTGGTCCCGTGCACCACGTCAGCTCGCCACCTGGGCATGCTCACCACGTCATCACCTGGTTAGATAATCCCTTTTTCGTGATTTTAGTAAAGAAAATATTAATAAAAATCAAATAGAAATCAGAAAAAGGACATAAACTTCAAAAATCCATAACTCTAAATGTAGAACTCCTTTTTAATCCAAATTTTCTCCATTGGATCACAATTTCTTTCCTTTTAAACATTATACCATAAAAGAATATAATTAAAATAAGAACATAAGATGAATTAAGTATAACATAAAATGCTTCATTGAGATTTCTCTCTATTTAAATCATCCAATACATTCCTTCTTAGAATTAACTTTTAAAAATCATTTACTAAAGTCAGGATATATCAAGAAAAGTATATACTTCATATCAATTTAATCTTTCAAGACGATTCATCATCAATCAAGCATCTAATTGTCCCTAATTTATGCATAAATATGAACTTTAATGAAATGACATACCAATGGAGAAAATTCCTAAAAATTATGATAACATGCATCATATTCACATAAAATAAGCATGAATATGAGTTAATTAGGATAAGAATTTAAGTTATAAATGCATGTTAGCAATGCTCACACTCAATCTAAGGAATGTTCCTTACCCCCTCCTCATATCATCTCTCACCCTCCCCTCTCTCCTAGTCTAGCTACCTAGCATTTGGGTTCCCCTTTTCTTCTCTCCTTAGGAAGAGTGTCGTGAAGGAAATAGCATAGAAAAGTGCACAAAGATGGATATGAGATGAAAAGTGATTAATATGCGGCACAAGGATAAACTTTAATCAAGATGGAAATCCTCTCGGAAAGACGATTAGTGGCAGGAGTGTAAGCAATAAGATGATAGTGTGAAGCTATTAATCGATGAAGGTGATTATCATGAGGATGAATGGATGGAAGAAAAAAGGGAGGAGTGAATGGGAAGTGTGGTGATGGAGTAGAAATGATGATAGAAAATAGCATTTCTTCTTCTTCTTTTTTCGCTTTTTTCTCTTTTTTTTTTGTTTTTTGTTTTTTGTTTTTTTTTTAAGGAAAATATGTGGGAAACACTTCAAAATGATCATGACACTAAAAATGAATAGAAAGAGATAGATGGTGGGAGGACTTGTCCACAATGACACCATTAAGCGCAAATGATGGAGGAAATCGGAACACGAGTGAATCATCATGTAGATTTTTCAAAATTGCAAAACAAATACATCATTGATTCTGTTTTTTTTTTGAAAGAATATTTAAACACTTTGTAACTTTGAATACAACACAAGGGCATCTATTACTCAGTAGAGCAAATAATGTGATGAAAAGACAAGAAGAAGATGATAGAATGGAAAGTGCGAGAATTATGACATTTTCTAGAGAACTTTAGGAAAAATACCATGAAAGAATCAAGACACTGAATAGAGGAGTGCATAAGATGAAACAAAATGTTTACCCACATATTCCCTTCTTTTTTTTTTTTGGAACAATGCAGATAAGAAGAGAGATGACGAAAAATTTGCAGAGGATGGAGGAATGCAGAAGAGCTTTCCAAAATTGTTCTACAAGTTAAGGGAAGAGAATGGGTGGGATGTAATGATAATGGTAAGTGGAGGTGTTTGGAGAGAAGTGACATCATGAATGAAGGTGAATGAGGATGATCATGGACAAAATGGATGTGGACCAAGGAAAATTTTGCGGTTTCTATGCCACGAATATCACACTCTTTGAAAGAAGAAAGTAACAAGGGAAACCCTAAACTAAGTAGGATCGGCTTGAGTGGAATACGGGAAGGAAGTCCTACTCGCTCTCAATCAAAACTAATCAATTCACATCATAGAAACTTGTCTCATCTTTTGCACCCGTTAGATCCTTCCTAGAGAGGTCACTCGCCCCCAATGGCTTGGATTTCTCCCCAATTCTCTCGATACTCTCCAAAGCTCTACTTGTCCACTCTTGTTCCAAGGTTTCAAGGTGGAAGGCTACTTAAGGTTGGCTGATTAGCATGTGAGTAATTTCATGATGAGCATCCCCCACTTCAGCATCATGCATAAAAGAAATAGAAAAATTCTCTAAAAATCAACAGAAAATGTGCCCCCCTCAATTGCATATGCATGGCCCTCAATGCATGAAAGAAAACATAAATATTTAGGGAAGAAAATTTGCAAACTGCTAAGTAAGATTTTGGTGCGTGAACCCGTTTGAAGGATAGACAAGCCGGTGCATACTATATTTCCTCCCATGGCTCTAGTTACATATTCCTTTCACCTACAAGAAACATAATGATGTAGGATATTTCTAAATGGATAATATTCCTACAAATTAGGGAGGACCTATGAAGTGACATCAATATGAAATGACTTTATAAATCAGTGAGAATATAGTATGAAATAATTGAGGAATAAAGATAGATAATGATTTAGTGGGAATGATAAGATGAATAATAAGATAAGAGACGAATATGTTTAAGTGAGTGAGAAATATTTAAGAATAGGATGATTAAGGATTAGTCTATTAAATAATTTATGAGAAGAGGAGAAGAGGATTAGTCTATTAAATAATATGTTTATGTGGAATGGATAAATGACGGTTATGAAGAGAAGAGAGAGGGATGGATGAGAATGAGGGAAATCGCAATATGAAGAAGATGGGTATGGTATATTTTATGAAAGTTTTGGATAATGGTGATAATAGAGAATAGAAGAAAAGAGGAGAGAGTGCGTGGATTATAGTTTATAATAGGGAGGATTAATAAGCGGGGAAGAAGTAGAGAACGGATAATAGGTGTGTGAAGCAGAGAAGGAAATGAGAGAAATTGTTGGACTTACGATGCTCAGATTTTCGAACCTTTATCACAAATATGGTAGAAGGACGATTACCTGGGCTTTGACGGGATATGACGCCGACGGGCTTCTCGTAAAGATCCGGATCAACCTCGATTTGCTTCTGGTTTGAAATGGAGAAAGACGACAAAGAGGAGGGAGAAAAGAATAGAAGGATAGAACTCGGGAGATGGGTGCGAAAGATTCACGGGAAGACGATGGAGATACGGAGGAAACACGTGAACGTGATGAACACGAACACAGGGATAAAACGAACCGGTAACCAAAATTTCATCAAATAACAACTTCTGTCTTCTATTACAATCGTCTCTTTTATAGGAAGAAAGAGAGGTTTCGAAAAGAGAGAATAGTCAACGGTCGTTTACGCAATTTCTCGCGGACCGTCTCGCGTCTTTCCGATTTCCGATTTTGCAGGACTGTCGATCACAAAATCGCTGGAATCTTGCGTTGACGCGTGGTAAGTGGCGGTTTCTCCTGCGGTTTTCTTTCGCGACGGGTAGAGGAGGCGAGCGATGTCTTGTACGTAGCCAAGTTGACGTCTTCTACAGGCGATTCATCTTCACGCTTCATCAGATATGGCCGACGGTAAATGGGAGTGGATGAAGTCTATTTGTGTGTTTTCATGTGCCGACGATGGACAATAGTTGATAGGTGAAATCTCCGTAACTTCGTGAGGAACTCGTCAGTGAAGATATTTAACACGATAATTGCAGCGATCGTGGATAACTTGGAGGATTTATTTTCCTGTCCTTTGAAGTTTCTCGGTTTTTATCAGCAGATGACGTCCGATGCATTAATCCGAGGGAATCCGAAGTCTTGTTGTCTTCTAGTGAGTTTCCGAGGTCAGATGAAGAGAAGCTCGGAATTGTTGACGAAATTCTGATCTCATTGCATCGTCTCGTGTCTTCGAGTTTCTTCGCGTGGAGTCTTTTAACCTTCATTGTTCTATGTTATTAGAGAAAGGTTGCATGGAATGACTTGTTAGTTGTGCAAGTAGGACGGTGGTAATAATCTTCAACCCAAGCTTTCATAGTTTGCTGCAGAGGTGTAGATCTCGTCGGAGGTAACCCTCCTGGCTTGGACTTCCTTTAGGCTCTCACAATTTTGTTTTACCTGTCTTTACTGTCCTCTTGATAGTTTTTGACAGCTGCGATCGTTGGAGATGTCAATAGTTGACCGGTTATCAGCAGGAATACCAGGTCTTCTTAGTCTTTAGGAATCATAGATACATTGCTCCACATGATTTGTTTGCCATGTATTTCCTTCATGCTTTATGATGGCTGAGGGCTGAGATGTAGAGTCTTCTTGATCTTTGGATAGTCTTGGAGTAGACCCACAGCTAAAATATTACTTAGATCTCCTAAAATTCTATCTAAAGGTGGTTTTCAAAGAAAGAAGAAATTAGAAATCAAGGATGTTCCTATTGACTTCTTGAGATCATTACTTTATAAATATACAAGGTTCCTATGATATGGTGGATAAGGTTTGGAAATTAGGATCCTATATCAAGGAAGAAGGTGGTTGACTTGGTCCACTCGAGGACTTCTAGGTTTTCTAAAGATAAGGATTAAATGTTTGACTAAGTCAATCTTTAGATCAATATAAAATAGAGAAGGGAGGGAAAAGAAATCCCTTAAGATCTACTCTCTCTTTATTTATTTAGAGAGGTCTTCTTCATCCATTTAATGAATGGATAATTTTCAAACTCATGAGTGGGGAGGAGAAGGAGGAGGAGGATAGGTTCACTTTGAACCCTTGTGTTCATGTTTCAAAATAATTCTCCATCACATAATAAAATGGTCTGATCACACACAATGACAGAGTTAAAACTAGATAATAATTTTTCCTTCTTCTTTTCTCTTTTTTTAAAAGGCAAAGTGCAGAAAAAGAAAGAAAGAAAGAAGGTAAAATAAAAGAAATTAAAAGGAGGCTAATTGGTTAGAGAGGTGGACTGCATCGAGTCATCTTCACTATGACCTGGTTCCTTGAGACCGATTGGTGGCGTACGACCCCCGTCGCCACCAAGGCATGACACTACGGCGCCGGAGGAGCCGACACCCACGCGCGTCCAGCCCCCTCGACAGGCGAAGACGAAGGATGCCGACTTTCACTACACTAAGTGAGGACTTCATCTCGCCACCACAGACTTCATCAGGCTCGCGCGCGCGGGGATTTATCGTTCTACCCTTTCCTTTATTTCGCACTTTTGTAGCCCGCACGTGTTTAAGCGGGCCCTTGCATATCTTCTTCTCTCTCTTTTAGGCCTTGGGGGTGGGTTCCCTTCGTTTCGGGACCCTAGCCTAAGGCCCTTTCCCTTTGTGAACCTTATTTCCTTTCTATGAGCATGGGTGTGGGTTGTGGGCATCAAGTGGGCCCTTTCCTCTCTTGGCCCACCATGGGCTCTATAAGAGGGGAAGGGACCCCCCCACAAACCCTAGCCGTCATTTGAGAAAAGAAAGGTTTCCCTCTCGAGTGGCTGCTCAAGGAAGGTTAGAGAAGGAGTCCTACCGCCGACGTCGCCGCCGCCGCCGCCGCACTCGTTGGTGCTGCCACCGCCGCCGCTACCTCCGCCGCCACTCGTTGCCCAAACCCCGTGCTTGTTCCAAGCCGCCGCCATCGCCGCCGCTCCAGGCTACCGCCGCCGCCGCCGCCGCCGTCGCTCCCAGCCGCTGCCGTCGCCGCCGCTCAACGCAACACCGCCGCTCTTGCCGATTCCGGGCGCCGCCACTGCCGCCGCAGCCCTGCCGCCGCCGCCGCCGCCTCGGGTCGCCCCTGCCGCCGCATCTTGCCGCCGCAGCCGCCGCCTCAGACCACCGCCACCGCCGCCCCAAGCCGCCGTAGTCGTCGCCCCTGATCGCCGCAACCGACGCCCCCATTCGCTCCTCGCAAACGCCGCCGCTTCTGCCGATTCCAGGCACCGCCTCTGCCGCCGTGCCCTGCCGCCGCCGCGACACGCCGCGCGCCGCGCTCGCGCCTCGCCGCACCTCGCCGCCGCCACCCTCGCGCCTGACCGCCGCCGCCGCTGCGCCCAGCAGCCATCGCCGCGCCCAGATCCGCCTCCGCGACCATCCGCCTCCGCGCCTAGATCCGCCGCCACGTCCGGCCGTTTCCGTCCCGTCACCGCGCCCGGTCGGGACCCATTTCGCCGCCGAGTCCCGTCGCATCAGGCCCGGTCACGCCGCCTCCACGCCACACCTCGCTGCCCCTTCCTCCGCCGTGCTCGCCGCGGCTCGCTCTGCTCGCCGCGATCTTCCCTGTCGCCGACCGTTGTCGTCTGCCGTCCGCCCCACTCCGCCGACTCGCCTCAACGTCGACTACCACTGCCGCGCTCGACGGCCTCCCCCGCCCCGACCGACCGGGCTCGCGCCCCGCAGGTTAGGCACGCATCCCCTCCCCTTTATTTTGAAGCGCAATATCTCTTTCAGTACTTTCCGCACTTGTCTCTACTGTCATCGGGCCTAGTTAGGTTGAGTGTGTTTCGGTTACGGGATTGGGGTCGTGGATCCGGCCGCCGGGTTGACGGTCGAGCTCCCACCGACGACTCAAGGTCGCTCTCTCCCCTGCATCGACGAGCCCGGAGGACTCCCGACCCATCCTACTCGGAGCATCCCAGGAACTCAGTGACGACGTGCCGGGAAGGTTGATTGCTTGAGTAGGACGTCTAGTCATCATCACATCATTTAGACACCGTAGGCCATCCCTTCCCTAGTTCCCTCATTAGTAACCTTAGCGTCAGGCCGAGCTCATCCCTCGGTTCTGCATCACCGATCTCCACTGGAGGTTGCAATGCTTCATTCTCTAGATATGGATTAATCCTTTGCCCGTTAACCTTGAATTGTTGACCTGTCTTTGCATCACAAAGTAAAACAACACCACAATGATAATTTTCAACCACAATATAAGGACCATCCCACCGTGATTTGAGTTTACCGGGAAAAAGTCTAAGTCTAGAATTATAGAGCCATACTTTTTGATTGACTTGAAATTCTCTCTGCCTTAAATGTTTATCATGGAAGGCTTTCATTTTTTCTTTATAAATGTTTGAATTCTCATAAGCTTTTCTAATTTCAGTGAGTTCATGCAAATCGAGAATTCTTTTCTTTCCGGCTTCATCCATGGATAAATTTAATTATCGAGTGGCCCAATATGCTTTATGCTCTAGTTCTACATGAAGATGGCATGCTTTACCAAAGACCAATCAGAATAGGGACATTCCTAAAGGGGTTTTATATGCTGTTCTATAAGCCCCTAATGCAGCAAATATTTTCCTTGACCAATCTTTTCCATCAAACTTACAAATCCTCTTTAAAATCTTCTTGATTTCTCTATTAAAATTCTCTACTTGCCCATTGGATTGGGGATGATAAGGGGTGGTCATTCTATGCTGCACTCCATATCTCTTGAGAAAATTCCTAAATTGATAATTGTTAAAATGAGCTCCCCCATCACTGATTATTGCTCGAGGGCATCCATATCTACAAAAGATATTCTGCTCAAGGAATCTAATGACCACTCTTCCCTCACTAGTTCGTGTGGGTATTGCTTCTACCCATCAAGATACATAGTCTACTGCCATCAAAATATATTCATACCCATCATAATTAGGGAAGGGACCCATAAAATCAATTCCCTAAAGATCAAATATTTCAACTTCTATAATAGGCTTAAGAGGCATGTGATCCCTTTTATCAATATTGATGGAGGCTTGGCACTCTAAGCATTTCAAATAAAAATCATGGGCATCTCGAAATAAATTTGGCCAATAAAATCCACTTTGCAAAACCTTAGATGTTGTAATCTTAGATGAATAATGACCTCCATAAGATGATGAATGACATGCCTTAAGAAATTCTAATTGCTCTTCCTCGAGGATACATCTTCTAAATATTTGGTCTAAACCTAAGATGAACAATTCGAGTTCCTCCCAATAGTAATGTTGTAACAATTTAAAAAATCTCTTCCTTTCGTTGTAATCCCAATCTATGGGTATTTTACTGGTGGCAAGATAATTAACTATATGTGCATACCATGACATCGATCTAACTTGGACTGCTAGTATGTGTTCATCGGGAAAAGTATCTCTAATTGGAGAAGGAGAATGGTCATCTATGATCAGCCTAGATAAGTGATCAGCAACTATATTTTCATTCCCTTTCTTGTCCTTTATCTCAATATCAAACTCTTGCAGCAATAAAATCCACCTAACTAACCTAGGTTTAGCTTCTTTTTAAAAAAAAAAGAAATTTCAAAGCGGAATGATCGGTATATACAATGACTTTACTACCTAACAAATAAGACCTAAATTTTTCTAGAGCAAATACTATAGCTAGTAATTCCTTTTGAGTAGTAGAATAATTCACTTGAGCATCCACTAAGGTCTTACTAGCATAATAGATGGCCACCGGCTTCTTATCGACGCGCTGCCCCAAAACTGTTCCTACCGCGAAGTCGGATGCATCACACATTAGCTCAAAAGAGAGCTTTAATAAGAGCATTGATAACACGCAATCTTAACATGATAAAACATGATTATTAATGCAATTTAAGGCATAAAACATTCCATTTATATGCATGTTATCATACTTTGAGTGCATTTCTATCATTTCATGCAAATTTATGTTATAATCTCAAAATACACTAAATTAGGGATAATTGTGATAAATTAAGGATAAATGATTTTATAACCTATCTTTACTTGAGATTATAAGTGGTTTTTAAAGTTAAATAATAAGAGAAATTATTTTTATAAATATTTATTTAAATTTCTAAACTTAAAACCTTAAGGAAATGAGTGTATTTTTAAAATATAAATTAAATCTCTTGTTATTTAAATATTTTGAATTTTTAGAATGATAGATAATTAAATTTCAGATCAAATGAAAGAAATTTGGATTAATTTGGAGTTGTATTTTAAAAGATATGATTTTTACAATTTTAGGGATTTTTTCTAGATTTTTCCTGATTTTTATGATTTTATTTTTGATTTAAATAGATTAAAATAAATAAATAAATAAATAATGCAAAAAGCGCGCGGGTCCCACGCGAGTGCGACGTGGCACGCAAGGCCACGTGGCAGAGCCACGCGGACCCGCGCACCGCCTACGTGGCGCTGTATACATATATATTTCTTTATTTATACTATATATAAAAGGGGTCTTTAGCCTGCCCTATATGGGGAGGGTTATGAACCCTTTAAACCGTCGGGTCTTATAAACCCGACAATTTTCTATAATTATTACCCTGTGGGACTAATCCACACGATGTACTTACCTTTCAGGTGACGTGGCGCAACGAGGAGCGTTGGATCAGCGGAGCATCGGAAAATCCACACGTCGATCGCGTGGACACGGACCACCCGATCTGATCAAAACACGTGCCAAATTAAAGGAGTTATAACGGCAAGATTAGAGGCCACATGGCGACATCACACGCACCGATCCCGTGGACGTGTGGTGCACTGAAGATCAATCAAACACGTGCCTATTTAAAAGAGTTATAACGGTCCAGATTCGATCGCGCAGGGAGAATCACGGCCGTCCGATCGCGATCCAAAGGGCGTTATTTGAAGCATTTTTTTAAAGCCTTTCGTCAAATCCGATCTAGACCGTTGGATCGAGATCCAAGGGACACAAATCC
This sequence comes from Lemna minuta, assembly GCA_024174645.1. Taxonomy (NCBI): domain Eukaryota; kingdom Viridiplantae; phylum Streptophyta; class Magnoliopsida; order Alismatales; family Araceae; genus Lemna; species Lemna minuta. The sequence continues at coordinate 193,646 of CM044108.1, read as the reverse complement.
AAGCGTTTTATAACGCATAACATGAGGATTGATCTAGAGCGTTCATCTGCGATCGAACGATCGCGATATATCCGTAACAATTCACTCTCCGGCGGTTTCATCTGGACCGTTGATCGAGCTTAACGCACCGATCGGACGGTTTTCCCTAATTCGCCCTATAAAATGACGAGTTCTTCGTCGTTTGTACTCATTCTTGAGGGATTTGATCTAATCGACTCATCTAAACCCATTCTCTCTTGAATCTCTCTCTTGTAATCTCTTCTAGACTCGAAATCGTGTCGACGGAGTGTTTATAAGAGAGATTTCGACGATCGTGCGAGGAGATTTTGTCTCTTGAACATCGATGTTCACGATTGAATTCGCGGAATGAATAGCTGTCGATCCGGCGATCAATTGGATCGATTTGATCGTTATCTCGGGTTAGAAAACAAGTTTATCCTCTTATCTATCATCATGTATCATCAATTTTAGGTTTAGGATTTCAATTTAAGTTTAATTTCATTTTAATTTCAATCGGTGTTCTTCGTGATTCTGAAAATTTCATCCTACTTCCATCTTTGATTTCTCTGTGATTACTAATCCAAATCGAGTGATTTTTGATTTCACGAATAGATCTTTGAGTTATCTTTCTAAAAACACCATTTTTCCTAATTTCTCACCTCAATTCATCATCCAATTTGACCAAATTCCAAAAGATATCTCGAAAATACCTAAATTCCCTATGGATTTGACCCTTATTTACCATTATACCCTTCAATTCAATATTAATTCCCCAAATTGGTAAGTTCAGAATAATTTTTGACACGAGACCGTGTGAAATCGACGACCTTGTGATGGAGGACCATGGCCGCGACCAGGTGACAGCTCGTGCCGAGCCGGACGGCGCGCGAGTACTACCGCGCCGGAGCACCCGAGCCGATGTTCAGGACCCCGGTTTCAAGTACACCGCATGATGCGACCCTCCCGGCGAGTTCTTCCCCGTTTCTTGCTTTATTTGTTTCGTGAGACTATTCGTGTATGTGTGGGAGGGTTTTCCCCGTGTTTTGGGCCCTCCCTAGTACTTTTGGACCGGTTCTAGGCCCTTTAGAGGGGTTTTAGCCTATTTTGGGCCAAAACCCCTTCATATTACCGGATTGCCCTTAGGGCAACCCGTCTCTTTCTCTCTCCTATATAAGGAAGAGAGGAGAGAGTATCGTTTAGACTAATTTTGAATGAAAATGCAGCTTGATGTGACCTCCCCATGATCGCGTGAGAGAGGAAGAGGGAACCCCGAGCTAGGGTCCCCCCTTGAAGGGAGGAGGAAGAGAGGAGTGCCGACCCCAGCGCCGCCGCCGCTGTACTCGCTGCCGCCGCGATCAACGACGCCGCCCCGCCGCCGTCCATCACGCCGCCGCCGTCGAATCCGTGAGAGACGGCCGCCCGCCTACCTGCCGTCGCGCCGATCTGCTACGCCGCCGCCAGCTCGGTTTCGGCCCAGGGCCGTCGCCATTGTGCCCGCCGCCTTGGCGCTCTCACGATCATCGCCCACGAAGCCCTGCTGGACCGCCGCCTGACCGACGGACGCTCGCCCGTTGTCGCCCTTGGACGCCATTGCACGGATCGCCGCTGCACCCTCTAGGTCCCGACAGACCCACCAGGCGCGACCTCCACTTCGCCGGATCGTGCAGGTCGCCACTGCTCTGGTGCCCCTCGCCAGCCGCTCGTCGCCCGCTCGCCGTCTCTATCCGCCGTGCGGAACTGCCGCCGGACAGAACTGCCACCAGGCCGAGCCGCCGACGCCCCAAACGATCGCCGCCCCGCTGCTCCTACGTGCCGTTGGAGCCGGGTTGATCGCTGCCGCCGCTAGAGTCCTTCTGTTTCGACTTCAGATTCTTCAAACGTCGACGAGCTGACGTCGTCCGGGTCGTGACGTCGCTCGCCGCCGCCAGTTCGATCGTTCGCGATCACAGTGTTCCTCGCGTCGATAGACAGGTCTGCCACTTCGGCCCTGATACTCGGGACGCCCGACGCACCTGCTGATCGAGGGAACCCGCTACTAGGACCCTCTCTTCCCCTCTAGATAGCGTCGTACTATCCTCGTGTGTCCTCCTCACGGTGGATCGCCTTTCCCACTTGCAGGTCGGTGCTGCCCGCGTGCGAGGGTGCTTCGGATCACTGCGATCTTCGGATCACGACGCCACCCTCGATCGAGTATTATCACCTTCCCCAGTGCTGAAGGCGCTCGCTCCACCGCCGGGGACTAGCTTCTTAGGTACCTCTCGTTTGCCCGGGTTGGGTCGGGTTTGTTCTTCGGTTTCGTTCGATATTTCACTGTCGTCGTACGGGTGCGGATCACTCCGGTCGTGGACTTCCACCGTAGTCGTTGGTAGTCGATCTAACGGAACGTGGGAAGGTCGATCCATTGAGCATCGCTTGGAGAGCTTCCCGGACGTCACCCTAGGTCAGCTGCCGCTCCCTGTGCTTCTCGTTATTTCGAAATTTCGCATCATTACATTTTCGTGCATCTTAGTTGTTAGTTAGGCCAGATCCTTGTGTTGTAACACGAGCCGACGATCCCGGCATCTGTCGTGTTACATCACCTTGTGGTTTCGTCTCGTCAAGCATCCTTAATCTCATCAAAAGCATGAAGAGCATCATCACTAATAACAAAATCTGTGTCTTTAGATAGGAGGTTAGTTAATGGTTTAGCAATCCTAGAAAAATCTTGTATAAATCTCCTATAGAAGCCCGCATGGCCGAGAAACCCGCTAAGTTTCTTAAGGTCATTGGGTGGAGGAAGACGCTTGATCACTTCGACTTTGGCCTTGTCTACCTCCAATCCATGCTTGCTCACTTGATGTCCCAAAACTATCCCTTCCTGCACCATAAAATGAGATTTTTCCCAACTTAGCACAAGATTATTTTGGATGCAAATTTTAAATATTTCTATCAATTTCTGCAAACAAGATTCAAAAGTAGTTCCAAAAACAGAAAAATCATCCATGAAAATCTCCAATCTGTCCTCAGTTAAGTCTGCAAACAAAGCATTCATACATCTTTGAAATGTAGCCGGTGCGTTACAAAGTCCGAAGGGCATCCGTCTAAAGGCATATGTACCTAATGGACAAGTGAAAGTGGTTTTTTCTTGATTGTCTTTATGAATATTTATTTGATTGTAACCCGAATAACCATCAAGGAAGCAAAAATAATTTTGGCCAGCAAGTTTCTCCAAAATTTGGTCCATAAAAGGTAAGGGATAGTGGTCTTTTTTGGTCACAAGGTTCAGTTTTTGATAATCTATACATACCCGCCAACTAGTAACTAACCTAGTTTGTACCTCTTCCCCTTTTTCATTCTTTTCTACTGTTACTCCTGATTTTTTAGGGACCATATGCATTGGGCTTACCCATGAACTATCTGAAATACCATTACCTTAGGGTTGTTGATTCTTCCTTCAAGGTCTTCATGGGTGGTTTTTAGATATCCTTTTGATTTCATAATGGTAAGAAGGTTTCTATTCATTTCTTCTTCAGTCGTGCTGCCCATCTCCTCTTCATATATCAGTTTAGGTCTTCTTAAATTTGAGAAACCCGTGAAACTCTTCTTGATGTAGTTGCTTTCCTATTTTCTTGAGTGCATCGTGGCTTGACTTTTCATTTGTAAGGCTTCTTTGATGCTCTTCACCATTAGCTTGATATGTCTTCATTGGTTTCATGATGGCTGATGACTGAGGAGAGAATTTTCTTGAGAGTCTTCAGTAGATAACAAACCACATCTTCACCTTCCTCTTTAACCATGAGGTTCTTGCTTGGATAGGAAATAGTAGGAAGAAGGAATTTCTTGACTGTCTTCTTTAATGGTAGATCTTCCTTGCTGATTATCAACATTATGTTTTTGTCTTGAGATAGAATCCATAGATATTAATATCACTTAGATCTCCCCTATAATTATAACTATAGGTGGTCTTCAAAGAGAGAAGGAAATATCACACAAGATGTTCCTACTGATTTTCTTTCTTGAGATCATTATTTATAATTATATAAGGTACCTATGATATGGTGGTTATGGTTTGGATGATTAGGAACCTATATCAAGGTAGAAGGTGGTTGACTTGGTCCACTTAAGGAATTCTAGGTATCTAAGGATAAGGATTAAATTTCTTTTGACCAAGTCAATCTTTAGATCAGTGTATCATAGGAGGAGGAGGGAAGATAATTCCCTTAGAATCTACACTCTCTTTCAATATTTTAGAGAGGTCTTCTTCATTCACTTAATGGATGGTGAGTTTCTCAAACTCATGAGTAAGGAGGAGTATAGTATTTTGTTATAATTTAAAAGGATTTCTCTTCCTTAGTGCATATCTAGGTTCACTTGAAACCCTTATGTTCATGTTTTGGGATAATTCTCCATCAGACTTGGAGACCTTGAAAACCTTGACGGCTGAGAGAGAAGAACGAAGCTCTATGTCACACCGTAAAATCACTTGTGATAGCCTCTCTTATGCTCTAACCCCCCACGGGACTTGGATTAAAGGAAAAGTCTTAAAAGACCTTTCTCTCTCTTACGATATTTATAGTATAGTTAATTCTAATATAATACTATTATAGTTCATGCTAGTGTATAGTTAATTCTAATATGCAACATGTATGATAACGTGTCATTGATGCATTCATTTTCATCATTATAAATGGGTTTTAACACATAATTCTTAGTCCTATAATGCACATTATCATCTTTTTATGATATTTTTACATTCATCATTACATTCCACTCATATACTCAACTTGCGTCTATTTAGTGCTAATTTAGTAAAAAAAATAGATATGTCCTATCATGCACCATTCTTTTCCATTACTTATACTATGAGACTAACCCCATTTGACTCTCTCAAATTCAAGTGGTTAAATTCTCATATTTTCTATGAGTTATGTGGATATAGGGACATAGGTATGCAAGTAGGAAAGCATGGATATGGATGACGATAAGAGGAAAGAGGAAACAACTCTCTACTAAATTTGAACACCAAGACAACCATATTTTTATGAAATGTGGTAAATGAGATTTGGATTTGGTAAAGGTATCATCATAAGATTTCTAGGTTAATCCAAAATTGATTTACAGTGAATATTGGGCCAATCTCCTTATTTTTAAGGAGGTTGGACCAAGTTTAATTTTTATTAAATGAGACCTTAATTTTTTCTCATGATTTTAGATATTTTGGGATAAAAATATAGAGGATTAAATTCTTGATCCAATGGAGAAAATTTTGTGAAAAAAGGAGTTGTATTTTGTGAGATATTCAATTTCTAAGATTAAGGATTTTTCGATAATTTTTCTGGAATTTTCTGAATTTTTTAGGGACTTTTTCAGATTTTGAGCATATTTACGAAAATGCCATTCCAATTTTTAGAATGAAAATTTATAAAAATGCTACTCTGATTATAAAGTGAAAAATTACAGAAATGCCCCTCAGATTTACAGAAATTTGTGAAGTCAGTAATTTACAGAAATACCACTCTGCACTATCTTAATCAAAGACTATGATTTCTCTAAATTAAAATCATGATATCTCATGATCTAGATGGAGTGTTGAGCTGAAATTCTATTTCTAGATTCATCTTTTAACCCTCTATCCATCCATACCCTTGGATCAAACAATCAAGCTTGAAAAAAATGACTTTAATAATTGGACTCTTTTATCCCTCTTTACACTCAAACCCTAAGAACTCATTATAAAAGCCTTCATTTTCTCTCTCCTTGCATTTTTTGGCTCTCTCTTAGTATTAGGCTACCAGAAGGAAAGGGAGAGGAGGTCAAGGCCCAAGGAGGAGCATTTTTTGATGCTTAACCTTGTAGTGGAGAAGGGAGCAAGAAAAGATCGCGATCGGAGCGGATCGAGCATCACCCGGCCTAGGACGGGCACACCGATGGGGTTTGTGCAACGATCCGGATTGAGTTCTTGCTTGTGTTCATCATCTCCATAAACATTAAACTTGTATTCTCCTTTCTTTATTTTTCTTTCTTATTTTCTTTTAATGTAGTGGCTTTGACATCATCAAGACTTGCAACTCTCTCTCCCTATCGCTACACATTGATTCATCGATCCATCGCTACCATCGACCACTATTCTCACCTTGTCATCATCTCATCCCCATTGCATTTATTTCTACATTGTTTTTCCATTAGAATTCATATTTCTCTCCTAATTAAAAAAGAAACCTAAAAACTATCACTCATATTCATCTCTACATGCCGCATTTACGCTTGCACTTCTTTCCAAGCTCTCACTTCTTCCACGCTCTCTCACCTTTCATTTGAATATCTAATCTCATTACCTCAACTCCCTGTGGATTCGACCCTTGCTTACACTATACTGAGTAAGGAAATATAAATTTTATTGCATGAAATCGATGCACAACAACGACGGAAAATATATGTAATCGAGATCATCAATGTACATTAAGATAAAAATATACATGAATATTCTAAGTATTAACTGGTCTAAAAATGATCCTAGATGACATATAATTAGATTAGTTTATAACTAATCTCCAAAAAAATAAATTCATATGATGATGATCTAAGAAATTAATTTAAAATGCAACTAGTCCTGCAAAATATAAGACAATGCATGAGTCCGCAAGCACATTAATAGGGTTAGTCCAAAATAACATAAAGTAGAATAACAAACAATTTGGATGTATATGAGGTAAGAGAGTTAGCCAGAATAAGAAAATATTCAAATTGGTTTTATACAAAATTTTTATGAGATTAAATAACCTAAATTGATCATGCTGAAACATCAATTCAAAAGGAGTACCTACATCAAAATCCCTAACGCTAACAAATCTCATATGTCTAAGACATCCCATGAGTCACCAATCGTGCTTTATGATGGTTAATTGTCCTATCAGCGTTGTATTTAAGGGTGAATACCCATTTACATGTAATAGTGGCAGCATTAACCCGTCGAGGAACCAATGCCCATCTCTTCTTCTTGAAGAGAACTTCATACTCTAATTCCATAGTTTTCTTCTTGTGAGGTACCTCCATAGAATCTGAGTGTGACTTGGCAATGGTGACAAGGTAGCAACGAGAAGCAGAAATCACTAGTCGAGGGAACCCAATCCTACAATGAGAAAGGGAGCGTTTGCTGATAACATTTCATTGATGCATTCATTTTTATCATTATAAATGGATTTTAATGCATAATTCATGGTAATATAATGCACGTTCAAGTGTCTAACAAACAATGATAGGTAAAAAAAATGAATACGTCCTATCATACGTAATTCTTTTCAATTTCTTATACCATAAGACTAACGGTCTGGGCCGACCTGGGCTGTTCTGGGCCGGTCTGGACCGGTCTGGGCCAGTCTGGACCGTTCTGGGCCGGATCGGGCGGTCTGGATCGGTCTGGGCCGACCTGGGCTGTTTCTGGGCCAGTCTAGGCCGGTCTGGGCCGTTCTGGGCCTGGGGGCGGTCTGGACCGGTCCGGCTGGGTCGGTCTGGGGGCGGCCTGGACCGGCCTGGCTGGGTTGGTCCGAGGGACGGCTCGGCTCGGTCTGGTGTGGTCCGGGCCGGTTCGGGCTGGCTCGGACCGGCGCTGGGGCGGACCGGGTGAGTCGGGCAGCTCGGACCGGTGGGTGAAAAAGGGGGAAACGATTCCCGCTGAGGTCGGCTCAGCGGGGAATCGGCTGCCCTCTTTCCCCGCTCAGCAGCCTGCGCGGCTGGGCGGGCAGGAGGGGCGGCGTTCGCGCGGGAGATGGCGGCGCTACGGCGGCAGGCGGCGGCGGCGGCGAGCAGGGCGGTCAGCGGCAGCAGCGGCCTGGTTCGGCGGCGCGGCTGGCGGCGGCAGCAGCGAGCGACGGCGGCTTTGGCGCAGCAGGCGAGCGGCGGCGGCCGTGGGCGGCGATAGCAGCGGCGGTCGGATTCGCGGCGGCGGCGGGCTGTGTCGCGGCGGCGGCGGCGGCCGTCCTCGAGCGGCGCACACGCGGCGGCTTGTGCGGCGGCAGTGGCGGCAGCGTGAAGCGGCCGGGGCTAGGAGCAAGGGGTGGCAGGCGGAGACGGCGGCGGCGGCGGCGGCACGATCGGTGCGGCGGCGGCGGCGGCGGCGTCGGCGGTTGGACTCCTTCCCTAACCTTCCTTGAGCAGCCACTTGAGAGGGTGATTCCTTCTTTTCTCAAATGACGGCTAGGGTTTGTGGGGGGGTCCCTTCCCCTCTTATAGAGCCCTTGGCGGGCCAAGAGAGGAAAGGGCCCACTTGAGGCCCACAACCCACACCCATACTCATAGAAATAGAATAAGAGGTTCACAAATGGGAAAGGGCCTTAGGCTAGGGTCCCGAAACAAAGGGAAACCCACCCAAAGGCCTAAAGAGAGAGAGAGAGACATGCAAAGGACCGCTTAAACACGTGCGGGCTAAATAAAGTCATAATAAAATAGAAAACGGAAAAGATAGCTCCACGCGCGCGAGCTCGTGGTGAGAAGAGGGTCTCACTTGGTGTAGTGAAACTCGGGATCCTTCGTCTTCGCCTGTCGAGGGGGCTGGACGCGCGTAGGTGCCGGCTCCACCGGCGCCGTAGTGTCATGCCTTGGTGGCGACGGGGGTCGTACGCCACCAGGTTGACTTAGTATTATTCTGAATTCATCAATTTCTCTTCTTAAAATTTAAATTTCAGGGCTATGGATAAAAGGAGACTTAAATTGTGATCCAATGGAGAAAATTTGAGTCAAAAAAGAGTTCTATAGATGAAGTTATGAATTTTTGAAGTTTATACATTTTTATGGATTTTATTTTGATTTTTTAGGAATTTATCAGAATTTTTAGAAGCTAAAAAATAGCAAAAAGGGGTTTTTATATGCGTTGACCTGCGTGGAGCCGACGTGGCAGGACGCGGACACGTGGCGGAGCCACGAGGGCCGACATGGAGCCACGTGGGCGCCTACATGGCACGAGGACGTTGACGAGGCTAAGTCAATTGGGCCCATGGGTATAGTGGGCCAAGGTAGAGGATAGGGGGGCGTAATAAGGCCCAGTGGGCGACGCAAAGGCCTTAGGTGCTTTGATGCAGGACGCGGTTGTGAGAACCCTCGTGCCTGATCAATGAATTTGAGGATGACTAAGGATAGCCGGTCAAACCTAACCTACGTGTACGCAAGTTCTATACCCCAAATACAATCTCTGCCTAAAACCTAAGGCGGGCGGGCGTGCCGCTCAACGAAGTCGGCTTCGGAGTAACCGGGGAGGCTTCGCGATGCTAGCAAGGTGAGATCCTCTCGATCCATGCGGAGGACGTGAAGTCGCTGGTCATGAAGTAGCCGGGAGGCTGCAGCCCACGCCGCTACGAACCCGACGTACACGTCAAAAAGTTCAACGTATACTCGTACTACCCTACCTCACGTCGTTCGACAGCGGTGGAGACAGTAAAGGAAACACTTTGAAAAGTAATTGAACTTTAAAATGAGCGGTCGAAGCTAACCTACGGAGTGTGAGCTTGGTGGAGTCGTGATGATGGAGAGTCGTTAAATGCGCAGACACGGGCGATCGGCAAGAGTAGGATAGATCCCAGCACAGCGATTGTAGAGCGGGAGTGCCTCGGCGCGAAGAGAGCAGCAAGGAGCAAAGCGTAAAGTCAATGTCGTCAGCGAATCGTAGACCTACAGCAAGAAAGCGTAGAGGGCTGACAGGCACAGAGGGCACATCAGATTCTGCAGCTGAGCGCCTGAGTAGCAGCAAACCGAGGCGTGATAGAGTTGAGTGGAGATGCAGAAGGCCGCTGCCTGGTCGCAGCATGACTACGAATGCATGCAAGGCGAGATGTTGCGCACCCGTCAAAAGCGTAATGCGCTACGAGAAAGGCAGAGTACGCACAGTGAAGTGTGGCGCACTTGCGTGAGAGAGAACTAGAGCCGTACTCTAGGTGAGTCCAAGAGTTAACCCTTCGAGAGAGATTGATACTGGCGTCGTCTGTGAAATCAGTAGGAGCAGCGCAGGGAGAGCGATCGGGCGAGATGAGTGAGTCATGCGAGATGATAGGAGAAAAGAAGTTGTCACGCGATGGGTGAGTAGGATTGTCGTAACGATCAAAGAGTCACGGTAGGTTTGATTCTACGAGGAGGCTGGATTTCCACGAAAACGGAGCGGTTCTGCTTGCGGAAGTGGAGGTGCCAAGCTTGACTGCATGGAAAGTGATGCTGAGCCAGGCTGGGAATGGAATTGGAGGAAATTCGTGGAGGGGTATCTGAGGGTCTAGGATGACGGAATTCCGCACTGAAAAGGGACAGAAATGCTGCGGGGTATGGAGAGAGCTTCGGGGGAAGAAGATGATCAGTGAGGAGTAGCTGGGCTGGAATTAAGAGGGGCAACATGCGAGATTAGACGATTTATTAGCGAGAGTTGGTGGGTTGAACGCGGATGAGATAACCAAGCAAGAAGGAAGGGAAGAAAGCCGCCGGATGACGTTGAGGCTGAGACAGCATTCCTCCGGCCAAGCCGCATGGCAGGCGCGCGCGAACCGGTCAACGTGAAGAATTTGTTGGCTGATGATGGCGTAGCGGATGAAATCATGCTGCCGTTGGTCGGGCGTCGCGCATGAGTCCTCGGTGGCGTGGAGGAGCTGATAGGAGCGCGATCAGAAGCTGCAGAAATCGCGTGGCTGATGGCGTTGGGAAACGCCCGCACGCGGAAGTTGGCACCGTGTGGGCGATCGACATTGTAAGTGCAGCTAGTGACGTAGGAGGTTGGCTACAAGGAATGGACAGGGATTGATAAGGAGTGAGCGAAGAATGAGAGAGAGACAGGTGGGCGGTGAAGTTGATTACGGTGGAGGGAGGGGAAAGTGTAATGTGGTTCACTCGTCGTCGTGAATTTTGGGCAAGGGAGTGAATAGGATGGACTTCGAACTTTGCCAAGGAATGACCCGCGTTTTCAGGAGGGAAGAATGGAGAGTGAGTGGAAGAAGTAGGTCTTGTGGCGGTTGGCTTCCGTAGAGAGTGGATTCGCGAGGTAGAGAGGAATTCGGATCGTCGGGAAGAGGAGAAGTTGGGATATTCAATCAAGCTCAATGAGTAGAATGGAGGGCTCGGCAGGGCACAGAAAAGGAGTGCGTTATGAGAGATTAGAAGGTGAATCGAGGAAGGAGTCGTTGAGGCGGTGAAGAGAGAGAACAGAAAAGCCCGTGCAATGGTAGCGAGGCAGGATAGGGAAAGACTTTGCAACAGGCAGGTCGGCGAGAAATTCTGGAATGAACACAGCGTTGCTGGAGAGGGAGAAACAGGAGTGGCCGGAGGAAGAAAGAGGGAAAACAAGGAGTCAGCGCAGCAGGCGTGCGATGGGAATTTCATCAGGCAGGAGCCTGAAATTCCACTGAAAGGAAGGAAGCAAGGAGGGGTACTTGGATCGCGATAATCGGATGGAGAGAAGCTCTCTCCGTTCATTTGGGAACTATCAAAAGATGGAGGAGAACAAAATCCAGAAAACTCAGGAAAGGATATCTGAAGTGGAAAAGTGGCTTGGCATGCAGAAAGAGAAGCTGTGGAAGAGCTGTGAGTTGGTAGTTCACTGGAAAGCAGGAGAGTGGCGTAGAAGATAGGCAGAAGAACGTGGAAGTGGACGATGAGCGGCGCGGCGGTCGGATGAGTGAGCAGCTTGAGGCAAGCGGCATCGCAATATATGTGAAGAAATGCGTAGCAGTGCGCGGCAATCACTCCAGCTGCAGCTGAGAGCGTCTGGCTGCTTGCGCAGCTTAACAGCAGTTGAGACTCCTTCCTAGCCTTCCTTGAGCAGCCACTTGAGAGGGAGATCACTCCTTTCTTTCTTCAAATGGCCAGCTAGGGTTGTAGGGAGTCCACTCCTCTAGCCAGAGCCCATAATGGGCCAAGAGGAAAGAGGGCCCACTTGAGCTCTACACCCACACCTAACATGCTCATAAAGGGAATAAGGTCCACAAAGAAGGATGGAAGCTTCACGAATGGGATCCCGAAAAGGAAAGAACCCACCGGGAGAAGCCTAAAAGGGAGAGAAGAAATAAACGGACCCGCTTAAACACATGTATGGGTCAAAGAGTTCCATAATAGAAATAAAGATAAGCGGATAGATCTGCGCGCGCAAAAGCTCCTGCTGGCGCGGTGGTATCGTGTCTTGGTGGCGACGGGAGTGTACATGCGCCACCATGCTTCTACGCTCTATACCCGATAAGTCCACTTCTCTTTGCTCAAGTAGTGGGCCTAATATTTTCTTTGTGTTTTCAGGAAGCGATGTGGCAGCAAGTGGTGCGTCGGATCAATTTGCGCTAAATACACGCGTGTTTAATCACAGTGGATCTCGATCACCACCATTGCCACCCGTCAAAAGCACATGCTATATTTACATAGCGGAATTGATCGCTTAAGTGTCATCCTAAACATCGTGAGTTGTAGTCGTGCACTCAACAAATGATAGTGTGACACGTGGCTCGCGTAGAGGCAGCTTTCCGTGCAAATGATCGAGATGATGGATCTAAGGAGCGTAGGCCCACGGTGTGGGAATGTGTCCACTTATCTCGCGTGGCGTGGATGGATTGTGAGCATCAAAAACGTCTTGACGAAATCGGGCGTCAGTAAATTTTACTGATGAAATATCTATAAAT
>CM044108.1:89753-180538 GCA_024174645.1 Lemna minuta | reverse complement strand
AGTAGGTAATCTAGAGAAGATGTCGTGGGAATAATTTTGGAAATATGAAGAGGATAGTAATGATGATGGTTAAGTATGAGTAAAGAAATTAGATGTATGAAAGGAGGTTATGTATTACTTATTGAATAGTAATAGTTTTATGATAATTCTAAAAATGTGGAGAGGAAATAGTATTGGTACTATAAAGAATTAGAAGTATATATCAGTAAGTATATAGAGGAGAATAACTCGGATAAAGAGTTATAAAAGGATGAATATGTTATGATTGCAACAATAAGAAGAATGGAAAGAGATTAGTTTACTTATGTGACAAAGAGGGTATTTAATGTTATTAATATTCAGGATTGGTATTAGTAAGATTGAGGATTACCTTGAGATTATTTTGGATAGTAAGATAGGAATGAGAATAGATAAGGATAATGGACTGATGTTGGACTTACGGATATAATATATGAACTATTAAATATGAAATAGAGAAGATAATTATTACCTTGAAGTGGACATGAAGTGAGGCCTTCGAACTTCACCAAATGATCCAGGTTATCCTTAAAATGCTTCAGACTTTGAAGTGGATGAAACTGGAAAGCAATGGGGGAATAAAAGAGGGGAAGATATAACTCGGAATGAAGTTTGGAAGGGCGAGAAGGTAGAACACGACGAACACAATGGTGATTTTTGAACCAAGAGAACGTTTCATTTCAATAATACAACATATGTTTTTTTATCTTACATTCATCTTTTATAGAGTGGAGAAGATAGAGAGATTGGGACGAAGAGATGCCTCGGGAGAGAGAGGTGGTTACGACGGTTGCGTCTTTTCATTTCATGTATTTTATGCCTCTTCATTTGACGTGGTCGTCACGTGGTGGAAATACGTGGAAGTGTTTTAAGGAGTATGTTACTTACTCCATAATCCCGTGTGGGCTCATGGAAATTATGGCAGTCTTAGAGGTAGTTGATCATGGATGTCAACAACTGTGGGTCACATCCGGCCGTGGTAATCCCGTCAGCATTGTGGAAGGTGGTGAAATCTTTGAGATAAAAAAATTCATCGTCGTCAACAACCATTTCTACCATCATCCGCTCGATATCCTAGTCAGACGTGACTTGAGAGCCGGAGAGTGCGTGCACGACCTCTGCCAGCTTAGACAACGTGATCTTCGCATCTTTGTTGGCGTCAAACTTCCAGAAAACCTTCTCTACCTTGATGCAGGACCGACGGGGTGAATCGGTCCGGCGCTAATATCCTCTAAGGGGGAACTAGGGATGGAAGAACTACGTGTTCTAAATGATGTAATGATGTCTAAAATCTCCTCAAGCAGCCAACCTTCCGGCGCGTCGTCACAGCGCTCCTGGGGTGCGCCGAGTAGGATGGAGCGGAAGTCCTCTCGGATCCGTCGACGCGGGAGAGAGAACAGCCTCGGGTCATCGGGGGAAGCTCGATCGTCAACCCGGCGGCCGGATCCACGATCCCAATCCCGTACCCTGACGTCACTCAGCCTAACTAGGTCCGAAGGCGGTGGAGACAAGTGCAGGAAGTACTGAAGGAAATATAGAACTTCAAAGTAAGAGAAAGGGGAATGAATGCCTAACCTGCGGGGCGCGAGCCCGGTCGGTCGGGGCGAGGGAGGTCGTCGGGCGCGGCAGCGATGTTGGTCGCCGGGGCGAGTCGGCGAGGGAGCGCGGAGGAGCTGGGTCGGCGCGGGCGGGCGATGACGAGTCGCAACGAGCCGGTCAGGTCGCAGCGAACACGGTGAAGGCGGGAGGCGGCGTCCCGGGCCTGTTCAGGGCGGTCCCAGGCCGGTTCAAGTGCGGTCCGGGTCGGCTCTGACCGGTCCGGGCTGTTCCCCGGGGCCGTGCTCGGGCCGTTCCGGGGCCGGTTCGGGCGGTCCGGGACCGGCTCTGGACCAGTTGGGGCGGCCCTAGCGGCCTGGGACCGGCCGGGATCGGGGGCGGTCTGGGACCGGTTTGGACCGGGAACCGCCTGGGGGCGATCTCGACCGCCTGGGCCGGGGTCGGTCCGGGGCGGCCTCGACTCGGGTCGAGGGCGGTCCGGGCCGGCTCGGGCTGGCTCTGGGCCGCGTTGGGGCGGTCCGGGTGAGTCGAGCGGCCCGGGCCGGTCTAGTTGAGTGAGGGGGAGCGATTCCCGCCGAGCTCTGGCTCACGGGAATCGGTCGACTCCTTCCCCGCTCGCGGCTTGCGCGGCGGCGGCGGCGGAACGGGGCGGCGATCGCGGCGGAGGGGCCGGCGGCTACGGCGGCAGGGCGGCGGCAGCGGCGGGCTGTTTCGGCGGCGACGGTGGCCTGGTTCGGCGGCGGCGGCGGCTGGGCGGCAGCGAGCGGCGGCGGCTTGCGCAGCGGCAACGGCGGCGGGCCGTGGGCGGCGGTAGCAGCGGTGGCAGTGAATCGCGCGGCGGCGGCGGCGGCTGTACGCGGCGGCGGCGGCGGCGGATCTCGACGGCGGCTGCACTGGGCGGCTTGGGCGGCGGCGGCGGTGGCGGCGGCGTGAAGCGGCCTGGGGCTAGGGCAAGGGGTGGCGGCTGAGGCGGCGGCGGCGGCAGCAGCACGATCGGTGCGGCGGCGGCGTCGGCGGTTGGACTCCTTCCCTAACCTTCCTTGAGCAGCCACTTGAGAGGATGTCTCTTTCTTTCTCAAATGACGGCTAGGGTTTGTGGGGGGTCCCTTCCCCTCTTATAGAGCCCTTGGTGGGCCAAGAGAGGAAAGGGCCCACTTGAGGCCCACAACCCACACCCCTACTCATAGAAATAGAATAAAGGTTCACAAAAGGGAAAGGGCCTTAGGCTAGGGTCCCGAAACAAAGGGAAACCCACCCAAAGGCCTAAAGAGAGAGAGAGAGACATGCAAAGGCCCGCTTGAACACGTGCGGGCTAATAAAGTCATAATAAAATAGAAAACGGAAAAGATAGCTCCACGCGCGCGAGATCTACGAAATGTGTCGTGGCGAGAAGAGGGCCTCACTTGGTGTAGTGAAACTCGGGATCCTTCGTCTTCGCCTGGTCGAGGGGCTGGACGCGCGTAGGTGTCGGCTCCACCGGCGCCGTAGTGTCATGCCTTGGTGGCGACGGAGGGTCGTACGCCACCATACCTCTATCTCCGCGATCTCGATTTTTGTGTTTTGCTTTCACTATAATTTCTTTGTGTTTAGGATGGCCGATAACTGGGATATAGAATCTCCTTAGTTTCGTGATGCTATTGGTAGTTGTGAAGATAGTTATTTGGTTGGTCATTAGCAATCAGATTGAGGATTGCTCCACCATGGAGACTATCTAGATGTTTCTGTCATGGATGAGAGTACTCAAGGTGAAAGCATTCTTCAAGCTTTTATAGCTAGTTATGTGTTCGGTGGAAGGAATCAGATCAGGTATTGAATTTTTCAAGGTCGTGGGACTATCTCTTGATCCAGCTACTAACATTTTCACCTTGAAGAAATTGTGACTTTGATGATCTTCCTTATGAGGTGTGACCTCACGTGGACCCACTATCTTTTCTTCGTGGATGGTGACATGTGTCTTAAACACTCTCCTGATGGATAAAAGGAGATGTATAATCTTGTTGGCTTTGAGATAGTCTTGGAGGTCTTGATCAGTTAGGAGGACGATTCTTGGATAGATATGAGCTTGTGTTATCTTCACCCTTCACCGTGAAGGTATTATTCAAATGGGAGTAGGTGAGGACTTCTCCTTGTGATCGTCTTCTTTGACATTGGTTTTCTTCTTGCTGATTATCTTCATAAATTCTTTGATCTCAGAAGATATTCCGCTTTTATAATAAATAGATCTCCTTTACACTACTAACCAAAGGTGGTTGATCAAAAGAAGCGAAATTAAACATGTTCCTACTAATTTTTGTTCTTGAGATCAGTAATCATACAAGGTGCCTATGATATAGTGGATATGGTTTAGATAATTAGGAATCTATATCATGGTAGGAGGTGGTTGACTTGGTCCATTCAAAGAATTCTAAGTATCTAAGGATGAGGATTCATTTTCTTTTGAACAATTCAATCTTTGGATCAGTATATAATTGGAGGAGGAGGGAAGGTAATTCCCTTTGGATCTACAATCTCTTTCATTTTTTAGAGAGGCTTCTTTCAATCATTTAATGAATGTATAATTTCTCAAATTTTTTAATCAACAGGAGTATAGTATATTGTTGCTGTTGAGAATGATTTCTCTTCCTTAGTGCATACCTAGGTTCACTTGGAACCCTTGTGTTCATGTGATGAGATAATTCTCCATCATTTTATCTTAATTTATGCTTGTTTAATCTAGCGTCATACTGATGAAAAGTCTATGGATTTAATGAAATATCCTATTATAAGTGAGGTACAGTGGAGGTATAGCATTTCTGATATATTAAGACTCACTTTCATTAGTTACGCATATGCTTTCGTACTAATCTGGTATTAAATCAATAAATTAAACATGTTCTTTATAGGCAAGAGCTTAGGTTTTTAGGATATTATAGTCTTCCTCTTAAGCTCAGGTGTGAGTAGGGTTTAGAGTGGTTAAATCAAGGTTGTTTATACAACTAAGTTCAAAAACTCGGTTGATTTTTGAAAAAATCATGCACGATTCCAATGAATAAATAGATAGATCATATCTTGTCCGTAATTACGTTTGTATCTGATTTTAAATTTACTATCTGTAGACAAGTTGAACAGATGTTTTGTTAACAGAAGACATTATGATGGAGAATATTCTCATCACATGAACAAAAGGGTTCCAAGTGTACCTAGATATAACTTAAGGAAGAGGTTTTAGTCTCAACAGCAACACGACACTATCCTCCTCCTTGTTCACAAATTTGAGAATCTATCCATTCATTAAATGAATGAAGAAGACCTCTCTAAAACATTGAAAGAGAGTGTAGATTCAAAGGGAGTCATCTTCCCTCCTTTTCCATTTATAAACTGATATAAAGATTGACTTGGTCATATGCAATTCAACCTTCATCCTTAGAACACTTAGAATTCCATAGTTGGAGCAAGTCAACCACCTCTTACCTTGATATAGGCTCCTCAACATTCAAACCACCTCCACTATATCATAGGTACCTTGTATAAATTAATGATCCAAGGAAATAAACATCAATAGGAACATACTTGTTGTCTCATTCCTTCTCTCTTTGAATCCTACACTTAGTTAGTAGTAAAGAGGAGATCTATTCTTTATGAAAGCACACTATCTTCAGAGATCAAAGCCCTTATGAAACAACTCAGCATGAAGACAACTTATGAAGAAAATGAGTATGAAGAAATTTGATGTTAAAGAAGACAGCCATGGTTAACATCAAAAGCAGCCTCATAAGTGAAGAATTCCAAGACTATGACTCACTCAATTGCATATGAGGACAACTATATCAGTTTCTTTCATGGTTTCTAAAATTCATGAAGAGAAGTTATATGCGGATGTTCAGTCTGAAGATAGTAGTCAATGAGGAAGACAACCACAAGAATCATTCAAGAAGATCAAAACTGATTATGAAAGCATTTCAACATAGAGGAAACTCATAAGTGAAGAAAAGGAAGCTATCCTCATTGTTACCACCCTTCTCAGCCTTCCCTCCATCTCATCCAGAGAATGTCTCAATGTCAAAAGGTTGAAGTATCATCCTCCAGTCATCATGGAAGCCATTTATCAGTATGAGCTAATTACAAAGAGTCAAAGAAAGCTACAAACATCGAACGGTATTTCCCGTGTCAACTGAAGACCCCAAATATGCCATGCAATCTAAGTCCTTCTGAAGTGGAATAGAGAAGAGGCATTGACAGATCGTTTTCGTGCGTCGTTAAATCACAAAACCGTCGGTCAAACAAAATTTATAAAAACCAAACTCACAAAGATAAGATATAAAATCAAGTAATGTGTAAGTATCGGGTCGATTTACAGAGGGCAGGGTTGACTTTAATCGTAGACTTGACTTGGTCAACTTAGGTTTAAAAGGGGTTTTAAATAAGTAAAAATAAGAAGTAATGAGTGGAAATGATATAAATAAGATAAATAAGAAGTTTTAAGAATTTAATTCTCAGGTTTGCAAGAGAAAAGTCAAAAGTCAAAGTCAAGGCATTGACTTTGACCAACAGTAGGTGTACTGTAAAATCAGAGAATCAAACAAAGTCAGAAGATTAAAAAAATTATATATTTGGAAACTAGAGAGAAAATGAAATTTATTGATATATAATTCGTGATTAGTGGATAAGAAATGGATTTACTATGAATTATTGAAAATCAATAATCAAAAAATCTCTGAAATGAACACCTCAGAGGAAATCTTCAAATTACCTAATCAAATGAAATCCAAATCTTGCAATTTATATGTAAATGGAAATTTAAGAACCAGAGGAATCTAACAAGACCAAAATTATCAAATTCTGATTTGTGAATTAAAAGTAATTAACCTCGAAAGTCAACATTTGACTTCTGATGAAAGATGAACAATCCTCGGTCAAACGTCAAATTGGAGGCTCAAATAACTCGGAATTTGATGAATTTGATATCCACGGAAAGCTAAGGAAAAGAGGAATCACTGAAACCAGAATCAAGTAATTTAGAATTATAATCAGAGAGATATCCTATTTTCAATATCAGCAATTTTTTGGACTCAAATTTGGGGAAAATGAAGAACACTAAGAAGTATTTTGCAAAATTAAACTTCAAAATCTCATAAAAACTCAAATTACCTCCTGATAGTTGATCGAATCTCACTACTAACCCAATTTTTGCAAGGATGGGGCTTCAATTCTCGTGGATTGAAGCGAATTCGCTCGGATTCTTCCTCGTGGACGTTCAAAATTCAAGGGGAAATTTTGATGAAATCAAGGAGAAATTCGTGATCAATCCCGCTCCAATTGTTTTGCAATCTAGTCTAAACGCGGGGGGATCACGATGAACTATAGGTCTTCCTCGAAATTCGCTTAATTCCTTCACAAATTGATCAAAAGTTGAAGAACAAAGGGAGAAATACATCTGTTTTTAAAGAGAAATTTGGCCCTAAAATCCTGGCCGATTTGTGCGGTCGTGGGAGCGATTTGCAGGGGTCGTGGGAGCGGTTGCTTTGGGCGACGACGGGGCCTAAATTTTGCTATGAATCCTCCCCAATTTTGGCGTTGAGTTGGCCTTGATCGTGAGCACGATCGTCGGCGATCGGGCCACGATCGCGTGGCGATCTGGCTTTGATTGCCTGGCGATCGGGCTGCGATCGTGGAGCTTCCATAAATGTGGCTTCTAACGCGGCGATTGGAAGGATCGTGGGGCGATTGGACCACGATCACGCGATGATCGGGTGACGATCACGCATCGATCGTGGTTCTTCGCGAAAGAACGCAAGCCGTTCGATGAAGATCAGGTGAGCCGTCCGATGTTGATCAGGTAAGCTGTCCGATCATTATTTATTTTGATTCACTTGCGGCGGCTGTCCGATGGAGATCTACCGCCCGATGAAGCGTCCTTCGTTCGATGGAGATCAAGCGCTCCAGGCGTCTCCACGAAGAGAAGAGGATCGCGCTTCACCATGACCGTCAGATCGCGATCGCGCGACCTTAATTTTGATGAAGATCGGGAGCTTCTCGTGACGCCACATGTCCAAAGGTGAGTCGTTCATCGTCTTTACTTTCCTTCAATTGAGCACGTGCTCGTGATGGAGATCGGGTGGACTCTGTGTCCACCACATGAACGCGCTTCATAGGAAGCCCCTTGGATCCGACGTTCGCTGGGCCGCCACGCATCTTGCACAGGTAAGAAACGTGTGGGACATAGTCCCACACGGAGAAACTATTGGGGGAAGACGCGGTTAAATAGGGGGGCTGATATGTGAGATAATTGCGTTACCGCCCCCCCTCTCTTACCAAGGCTCCACTATACCCATGGGCCCTCCACTGCCAGCCCTACCTGCCATGTGGCGCCCCACACGGGCCCCCACGTCGACCCGTCTGAGTGGCGTCCTGCCATGCGTCAGCGCCACCTGCACCTCGCGTGGGCCAGCCATGGCTCTGCCACGTGGCCTCAGTGCCACGTCGCATCCACGCGCTGGTTATGCGTGCCACGTCAGCTCACCGCCTGGGCCTGCTCGCCACGTCATCACCTGTAGGTAATTAATCCCCTTTTTTGTGAGTTTAGTAAAGAAAAAACCAAATAAAAATCAAATAAAAAATAAAAAAAAGGTATAAACCTCAGAAATCCATAATTTAAAATATACAACTCCTTTTTCATCTAAATTTTCTCCATTGGATCACAAATTCTTTTCTTTTTAATATCATGTCATTTAAAATATATTTTGAATGAAGAAATCAAGATGAATTAGAATTTACTTAAATCATTTCTCATTAAACATTCTAAATCATAAATTCATCTTGAAATTATCCTTCCAAACATTTACTAAAGTAAAAAATCATTCAATACAAGAGATTAACTTCTATTAATTTAAACAAAAGATTAATCATCTATTAAGCATGAAATTATCCCTAATTTATGCATAAATATCAATTTTAGTGAAATGACATGCCAATGGAGAAAATTCCTAAAAAGTATGATAACATGCATCATATTCACATAAAATAAGCATGAATATGAGTTAATTACCATAAGAATTCAAGTTATAAATGCAGGTTATCAGTCATGCAGAAGTAAAACAGGATACATCGGTGTAAAATATTTCGGTAGAACCGTGGGAATAAAATATTTTCAAGGGGAATCCACATGGGTCAGCTGGAATCGGCGCTCAGGATCGCGGAAAAGGAGAATTATCTATCAGAGTTGCGACGAAGATTCAAGGACAAAACAGTTCTTCTCGAAGTCGACGATCTGGATACTTTCAAAGGGATAAATCTCAAGCTTCTAGCCTTTGAGTTGATGCTGAAGTTGCACCAAGAGCTGTTCTGATCCAGATCACCAATCCTATGCGCGGCAACAACTTAGACGACATTGAATACGACATCAAGGAAATGTGAGGAATAATCAACGAATCATTCGCGAGAGAAACTTCTACAACCTCTTCTACTGACGTGGAATTGTGAAGAAACACAATGACATCTCAGCTCTTTCCAGTCAAAGCACTATGATAGCGTAGAGATTATTCAACAAGAGCCTCGGGTCAATGCTTGTAACGGAGTTCTCGTCTCATCAGCGTGGACGACCTCATTTCTATTCCCGACTCGGGAGTTTCTACCGCTCTTGGGAGAATCCATCGTATAAGGCATTCCAAGCTCGACTTGATCATCTGATCAGAGTCGCGACCACCAAACAAACACGCGGGGAATCACTAATTTTCCCAGCCAATGCCACTCGTCGTCAGACCTACACTCCCCTCGGCAACTAAATAACTTACTACAGCGTAGTGGGTGATTTTCTTACTGGGAGTGTTGTAGGCACTAAGAGACTTGCAAGGTTAAGACCTTAACCTTCTCCAATAGAGGCACACTCACAAGGGAGTCACTAAACAAAGAAACACTCTTGACTTCTTGCTTCGAAGTTCATAGTTACAATGAGGGTCTCACTATCCTTATATAGACACAAGTAGAACTCTCTAGAATAAGCTAGAGAGTTTGTGTAAGAGAGAGATTTCTAGAAATATATTGAAATGACATTGCTAAGATGTCATTTCAAGAAACTCTCGCACTATCCAGAAAATTCTGGAAAAAAAACATTTAATGCTTGATGCCTGCAGTCTCCCTCCCAAGCATGATGCCTTTTCTAGACTGTACGTATGCCCAATCTTTGGGGGAGCTCTTCAAACTTCAGTCTTCCCAATAACTTTGTAAACAAGTCTTCTAGTTGATTCTATGAGCTTATGAAGTCCAGCTCCATCTTCTTTTCTTCCAAGCAAGTCCTTATGAAATGAAATTTGGTCTCGATGTGCTTGGACCTATTATGAAACACAGGATTCTTTGATAGTGCAATAGCTGATTTATTATCAACCATTAGCATCATAGATATCATCTCCTTGTTCATCAATTCTCCAATCAATCTTGCTAACCATATTCCTTGACAAGCTGCACTGGTGGCTGCGACATACTCAACTTCACATGATGATAAGGCCATGATCTTTTGCTTTTGAGAGGCCCAACATATCAAATTGTTTCCTAAGAAGAAAGCCATTCCTGTGGTGCTCTTCCTATCATCTGGATCTCCCGTATAATCACTATCACTCTACTCGACTAGCTTTATGCTTGCTTCATTTTTCTCATAGACCAAACCAAGGTCTAATGTGCCTTTTACATACCTCAAAATCCTCTTTACGGCACACATATGTTCGGTCATCAGAATTTCCATATATGTACTAAGATACCTCACAGAAAACAGGAGATCTGGTCTTGTATGGGTTAAGTACTTGAGGCTTCCCATTACGCTTTGATATGTTCTAGAGTTTACGCTTAGATGTGACTCTTTTCCAAACTTGCATCGGCTCTCTAGCGGAGTATTTGCTGGATTACATTCTGACATGCCACTTTGTTCTAAGATCCTTAACGCATAACTCCTTTGACTTAGTAGGATTTCTCCTTTTTCTTGTGTCACTTCAATTCCAAGATATGAGGTGAGTAGACCAAGATCACTCATCTCAAACTGGTTCTTCATTTGAGCCTTGAAGTCTTCGATCTGATGAGTCTCTGTCCCAGTAATGATTAAGTCATCAACATAGATACCAATTATCAAGCGTGAGGTACCTGATCTTTTGAAGTAGACCGCATGCTCTTGAGAACTTCTCGTGAAATCAAGAGATCTCAAACACTTGTCTAATTTAGTGTACCAAGCCCTAGGTGCTTGCTTTAATCCATAGAGTACCTTCTTTAGTCTCATCATGAGATGCTCTCTCCCTTTCTTGACATACCCATCTGGTTGTTTCACATAAACTTCTTCTTCAAACTCGCCATTCAGGAAGGCAGATTTAACATCCATGTGATGGACTTGCTATCCTTCTTGTGCTGCAAGAGCTAAAAGTACTCGAATAGTCTCCATTCTCGCCACTAGAGCAAAAACTTATTCATAGTCAATGCCAAACTTTTGAACATATCCTTTAGCCACGAGTCTAGGTTTGTACCTCACTATATTACCATGAGATTTTCTCTTTATCTTATAGACCCACTTAAGATCAATAGGCTTGCATCCTGGTGGAGGAGTCACCATCTCCCATGTTTCATTCTTCTCAATTGATTCTAACTCTTCTTCCATGGCTTGTCTCCAAACACTCTCTTTGGATGCTTCATTACATGAACTTGGCTCTTCTTGAGTCAAATAACATGATTCAGGGTCTATACTAACCTGCTCTATCGCTTCGTATATTCGATCAAGGTCTGCAAACTTTCTCGGTGACCTTTCTTCTCTAATTAGATGACCGCCTGGCCCATTATCAGAAATGTCATTGAGTCTTCTCACATCTTCATGATAATCATCTAGTGAAGCCTCCTGATCAATTTGTTCCTCATCTGTGTCAAAGAAATTTGGAGAATAAAAAGTACCTTCCTTCTTTTCTATGTTTGAATTTCTCCAATCCCATTGACTTTTCTCTTCAAATATAACATCCTGCTGATATATACTCTAACAGTCTGTGGATCATAACACTTATATCCTTTGGTCCCAACTTCATACCCAATAAACACAATGGGTTTTGATAACATGCAAAATAGAGCAAGAAAATATGCTCATTCTTGCAATAATATAGTTAAAAAATAAATATCATTTATGATTGTTGCATGTTATCATATGATTTTGCCAAAATCAACATTCGTGAGATAAATGAATAAAAAAGATTTTTTTTATCATTAAGAGAGTGTTTTTACATGTGCTGAATTCTTATTATGCCTTAAATGCTAAAAGAAAATCTTTATAACTTTTGGAATTTTTGTTCTTTATAGAAGTTTTTTAAAAAAAACTAAAGCCCTTAATGGGCTCGTCCGATTTGATGGGATTCCTAGTATATGTGCAGGAGGTGTATGAAGACAGCTTCAACCAATGGCAGGTGGAAGCACGGCGTTGCGTACAATGCAACACATAGAAGGGAGTAAAGTGCGTGTACCCGGCGCTTTTCACGGAAGTACAACACCACCAATGGATTGGTATGATGACAACTTCCACCAATAGCAAGTGGAAGCACGACGTTGCGTACAATGCAACACGTACAAAGGAGTTAAGCACGTGTACCTGGCACTTTTCACAGAAGTGCACCACCACCAATGGTGATTGGCTCAATTAGCTGCCAGATGAGATTAAAACACACCGAGAGTGCAGAGAAACAAGTATCACGAACCTAACTAACCCGCATTACCTCAAAACATGGGTTAGTTAGGTTGAAAAGGGGAAAGGAGAGAATGGAGACCTGTTCTTGATTTCTCGCCCGACGACGATCGGCTAGGAGGACACAGCGGGAGGAAGAGCCAAAAAGCGGTCCGAGAGGCTTTCGAAGTGAGGATCGAACTAACTCCAATTGGTTAGGCATTACTTCGAGGCTTCAAAACTTAGTTGAGGTTTATTTTTCATTTCAGTTTTTCTTCTTGCGAGTTTTTCGTTAAATCAGTTAGTTGTTCTAGTTATTTTTGAGTTTAGTAGTCTTTTACAAATCTGATTCTAGTCAACCTATTTTAGAAACATGAACCGAGGGGATTGATAAATTTTAGTCTTCTGTTAAAGCATTGTTTTCATTGTATTTCCCCTTCAGTAAGTGAGATAGGAAGTTATTTTTAGATTAGAAGTAATCGATTAAAGAAGGTTGATGTTCGGTTCATGACCTGTTCTTTTTTTTTCTGTCGCAGTTGTTATAGGTAAAAGGTTTTCATTAGTGGAGATTAGATTCGTTAGATTTATGGAATTATATGTGATGGTGAAAGTGTGAGGAGAAGATTGAATATAGCAGAGAAAGATTAGAATTGACCTCTCTAGGGTTCGACCTCTCATTGAACTATACTTTTGGATGATATGAATTAAGGGAAAAAAAGAAATATATTAGAAGATAATATAGTTGCATAAGTCGGATTAAATCAAGACAATGTCATAGGATTTACATCCTGAATTGGACTTATCAGGTTTGCTTCTATCTTGCAACTTCTTTAATTTTTCTCTAAGTACCTTCACGTGACAAAGGGATCCAAAGACTCTAAAATGTTCTACGTTTGGCTTTACTCCTGTCCAAACTTCATATGGTGTGGCTCCATCCAAGCTTCTTGATGGGGCTTGATTCAATATATATACACTAGTATTGACGGCTTCTCTCCATGGCTCATGTGGAAGATTCTTGTCTTTTAGCATGCTCCTTACCACATTCATCACTGTCCTATTCCTCCTCTCAACAACTCCATTTTGTTGAGGAGAATATGGGGCTGAAAATTGTCGTTTGATTCCATGTTCGAAGAAAAACTTTGAAAAATATTGATGAAGTAAATTCCCCTCCTTGATCAGTTCTCAAACACCCAATTTTCATTTCCTTCTTGGCTTCGGCTAAGTTTTTGAACTTAACATAAGCTTGAAATGCTTCACTCTTGTTCTATATCATTGCTACCCACATGAGTCTAGAGTAATCATCAACTAATAATAAGAAATACTTACTCCCTCCTAGTGTGGCAAGTGAGATTGGTCCACAAATATCTCCATGGACAAGCTCTAAGGGCCTGCTTGCCCTATACGAGGCTATAGAAGGAAATGGACTTCTATGCTGCTAGCTTGCAATGCAGTCACGACAGATATTTTATGGGATCTCTAATTTAGGAATCCCCCTAACAATCTCTTTAGAAGATAATCTCCTTAATGATTGAAATTTTAAATGTCCATACCTTTTATGCCACGTCCAAGTTAACTCTGAAATATCATCTGTGACCATGCAGCTCAATATTGGATTTAGCTTCAAAAGATAAAGTCTGCTTAGTGTTTTCTTCACCTTCACAAGGAGTCTTCCATGTTGATCATAGATGGTAAGAAAGCTGCCCTCCATTAATATTCGGCAACCATGCTCATCGAATTGGCCCAAACTTAAAATATTAGATTTTAATTCAGGAACATAGAGAACATTGTCTAACCTCATTTGTCCTCCATCTTGACAGTGAAGCATGATCCAGCCTCGTCCTCCAATTTTTGTCGTAGATCCATCCCCAAATCTCACGATTCCTTGTGAGACTTCCTTCAACTCTTGAAACAAGCGGTGATCACCTGTCATATGGTTACTTGCTCCATTATCTAGATACCACATACCTTCGTTCATTGCTTGCTCATTGACTCCTTGGAGTAAACTAACTTTTGAAGTATCTATAATCGCCATCAAAAGTGTGGGTTGTGGCTTTTCCTCGACTTCAGCAACTTCAACTTTCTCATCTTTCTTACTCTTACGACATTCATATGCGAAGTGTCCAAGTTTCTTGCAATTATAGAATTTTACCTTTGACTTGTCTCGAGGCCTGATAACATGCATTTATAACTTAAATTCTTATCCTAATTGCCTCATATTCATGCTTATTTTATGAGAATAGGATGCATGTTATCATACTTTTTAGGAATTTTCTCCATTGGTATGTCATTTCACTAAATTTGATATTAATGCATAAATTAGGGATAATTTCATGCTTAATAGATGATTAATATTTTGTTAAGTTTAAATTAATAGAAGTTAATATCTTTTCTTGAATGATTTTGACTTTAATGAATGTTTTAAAAGATAATTTCAAGATGAATTTATGATTTAGAATATTTATTAAAAATGAGTTAAGTAAATTATAAGTCATCTTAATTTCTTCTTTCAAAATATATTTTAAATGACATGATGTTAAAAAGGAAGGAACTTGTGATCCAATGGAGAAAATTTGGATTAAAAAGGAGTTCTACATTTAAAGTTATGAATTTCTGAAGTTTATGCCTTTTTCTAATTTTTATTTTCTTTTTAAATGCATTTTTTAAGTAATTTCTTTATTAAAATCACGAAAAAGGGTTACTAACCTGCAGGTGATGATGTGGAGAGCTGATGTGGCGCGCGGGACCACTGCGCGGATGTGACGCAGTGCTGAGGCCACGTGGGAGGGCCGCGCGTGGCCCACGCGAGGCGAAGGAGGCGCACAAGGCGCAGACACGTGGCAGGAGGCCACGCGTGTCCACGCGTCCACGCGGACGCCCGTGTGGGCGCCACCTGGGAGAGGGGGCGTGGCGAGGAGACAGCACGCCTCAATCAGACGAACGAAATCAAGCCTGTGATCAGACGAGCGATTGATGATCACATGGAGTCACCTCAGCATCTGACGGCTGATAAATGAAGATCAAGATCTAAGATCGACGCGCGATCTTCATCAGGCGTAGCTTCATCGGACAATCGCCATATTTTGCAATTTTCCTGTCACTTGGGCGATACGTGGAACTCCTTCAATCACTCAATCGCCATCAGATGGTGGACCATCGATGAGGGAGAAATGCCATCACAACCATGGAGCAGCATGATCATGCAATCGCGATCGTCCGTTCAACTCGACCACTATCGAACGGCTGATAAACGAGATCACCTAGTGGTCCGATCGCGACGCGATCATGGCCACGATCAAGCGCGATCATGGCTCCCTTTGAGGCGAAATCAAGGCCACGAACATCGCCTCGATCATGGGCATCAATTCTACCCCACGACCGCATCAAACGGCCAGAAATTTCGGGGAAAAATCAACCTTTAAAAGCATGTATTTCCCTTCTTATTTTCTCAACTTTTGATTGATTCGTGAAGTGAATTAAGAAAATTTTGAGGAAGATCTCTAGTTCATCGTGATCACCCCGCGTTTAGACTTGATTGCCACGCAATTGGAGTGGGATTGACGATGAATTCCTCCTTGATTTCATCGAATTTTCCCCTTGAATTCCGAACATCCCCGAGGAAGAATCATAGCAAATTCGTTTCAAGCCATGAGAATTGAAGCCCCATTCTTACGGCAATCAGCTTAGTAGTGAGATTCAATCGATTATCAGGAGGTAATTTGAGTTTTTATTAGACTTAGAAGTTTAATTTTGCAAATTAGTTCTCAGTGTTCTTCATCTTCCCCAAATTTGAGTCTCAAAAATCACTGATTTTGAAAATAAGATATCTCTCTGATTATAATTCCAAATCATTTGATTTTGCTTTCATTGGATTCCTGTTTTCATCAGCTTTCCGTTAATAGAAAATTCATCAAACTCCGAGTTCATTTGACCCTCTAATTTGACGTTTGACCAAGGACTATTCATCTTTCATCAGAAGTCAAATGTTGACTTTCAGGGTTAATAACTTTTAATTTAAAAATAAGAATTTGATAATTTCTGTCTTGTTAGATTCCTCTGGTTCTTAGCTTTTCATTTAAATATAAATTGAAGGATTTGGATTTCATTTGGCTGGCCAATTTGAAGATTTCCTTTGAGGTGTTCATTTCGGGGATTTTTTGATATTTGATTTTCAATAATTCAGAGTAAATGGATTTCTTATCCAAAAATCACGAATTATATATCAATGAATTCTATTTTCTCCCTTTTTTCCGAATATATAATTTTCATAATCTTCTAACTTTGTTTGATTCTCTGATTTTACAAAACACCTACTGTTGGCAAAGTCAATGCTTTGACTTTGACTTTTGACAGAAATCTGAAAAACCTGAGAATTAAATGCTTAAAACTTCTTATTTAGGTTATTTATATCATTTCTACTCATTATTTCTTATTTTTACCTATTTAAAACCCCTTTTAAACCTAAGTTTGACGAAGTCAACCCTGCTCTCTTCGGATCGACCCGATACTTGATTTTACTTATTTATTACTTGATTTTATATCTTATCTTTGTGAGTTCGGTTTTATAAATTTTGTTTGACTAGCATTTTTGTGATTTAACGACGCACCAAAACGCTTCGTCAAGGCCTCTCTTCATCTCCATGCTCGTGTTGTTTGCCATCACCTATACCTTTTCCTCGTCCTCCTCTCCATCCACACCCACGACCTCTTCCACGAGTGCTACTTTCTTCATATTTCTTTTGTTTCCCCATGGCTTTAGAAAGAAGAAGTTGCTCCTCTCTCCGAGCTTCCTGATCTAGGAGCTATTCTTCATAGATCTTTAATGACCCAAATTGCCTCTTCAAGTGACATCGAGTCCATATCACCAAATTGTTCAATAGATGAAGTGATAGCATCAAAATTTTCAGGGGCTGCTCTAAGGAGTTTGGCAACTAAAACTCCATCATCGATCTTCTCCTCGAGGCTTCTTAGTTGACTGGCAGCCTTAGAAAGTTTTCCAGCAATGTCGGCCACCGATTCTTCTTCACCCATGAAGATAGTCTCAAACTCATGTCGAAGGGCTTGAACTCTAGCCTTGATGACACGAGTGGCTCCCATATGTCTTGTCTTCAAGAATTCCCAAATCTCCTTGGCAGTCTTGAAAATATCTAGTTGTACCACAATATCTTCTGATAGTGCCCTTAATATTACTGACAATGCTTGGTGATCTTTTTTTCTCGCCACCGCATCATACTTGATTGCCTCCTCATAACATGCATTTATAACTTAATTTCTTATCCTAATTAACTCATATTCATGCTTGTTCTATGTGAATATGATGCATGTTATCATACTTTTTAGGAATTTTCTCCATCGATATGTCATTTCACTAAAGTCGATATTTATGCATAAATTAGGGATAACTTTATCCTTGATTTATGATTAATCTTTTGCACAGTTAAAATTAATAGAAGTTAATCAATTTTCTTAAATTACTTGGACTTTAGTGCATGTTTTGAAAGATCATTTCAAGATGAAAATGTGATTAAAAAGATTGCTTAAGAAATGAGTAAGTGATTTTTAATTAATCTTAATTTCTTCTTTGAAAGTATATTTCAAATGACATGATATTAAAAAGGAAGGAATTTGGGATCCAATGGAGAAAATTTGGATTAAAAAGGAGTTGTATTTTAAGAGTTATGAATTTCTGATTATTTTAGATTATTTTTGGAATTTTATTTGAATTTATTGCTTAATTTAAAATGCAAAAATGGGTTATTTATCCGAAAACACCACGGTGTTGACGTGGCAACCAGCGCGCATGCAGGGCTCGCTGATGTGGCATGCGGGACCCGCGTGGATGCAATGCGGCACGCACGGCCACGTGGCAGGGCCCCTCGGGCCCACGTGACGCGTAGGTGACGCACAGGGCGTGGACACGTAGCAGGAGGCCACGCGGGTCCACGCGGACGCCCGTGTGGGGCACCACGTGGCAGGGGGGTCGGCATATGGAGGGCCCACGGGTTAGTGGGCCCTGGTTAGGAGTTTGGGGCAGTAACGCAAATGCGTTACCGCGCCCCACATTTTAAACTGACCTTTTCTCATTTTTTCTTCCCTGTGGGACTATGTTCCCACACAGCTCTAATGGACAGGCGACGTGGACGCTGATAACATGCATTTATAACTTGAATTCTTATCCTAATGAACTCATATTCATGCTTATTTTATGCGAATATGATGCATGATATCATAATTATAAGGAATTTTCTCCATTGCCATGTCATTTTACTAAAGTTGATATTTATGCATAAATTAGGGATAATTTCATGCTTAATAGATGATTAATCTTTTGTTTAAATTAATAGAAGTTAATATCTGTTATTGAATGAGTTTTGACTTTAGTAAATGTTTGGAAGGATGATTTTAGGATGAATTTATGATTTTGAATGTTTAATGAGAAATGATTTAAGTAAATTATAATTCATCTTGATTCTTCTTTCTAAATATATTTTAAATGACATGATATTAAAGAGAAAAGAATTTGTGATCCAATGGAGAAAATTTAGATTAAAAAGGAGTTGTATATTTTAAATTATGAATTTTTGAAGTTTTTGGCCCTTTTTCCGATTTTTATCTGATTTTTATTTGATTTTTAGAGGTATTTCCTATTTAAAATCGCAAAAAGGGGTTTACTAACCTGCAGGCTGACGTGGCGAGCGGCGGCTGACATGGCGCGCGGGACCGCCTCGAGGTGCGACGTGGCACTGAGGCCACGTGGCAGAGCCCGGGTGGCCCGCGCGAGGCGCAAGTGGCGCTGATGTGTGGCAGGAGGCCCACTGACGGGTCCACGTGGGCACCCGTGCGGGGTGCCACGTGGCAGGTAAGGCAGGTAGGTGGAGGGCCCACGGGAATAGTGGGACCCTCGTAAGATATTGGGGGCGGTAACGCAAAAGCGTAATGCCGCCCCCTAATTTCAACTCGCCGCCTTTCTTTTTTTCTTCACTGTGGGACTATGTTCCCACACGGCTCTCACGTGTGCAGGACACGTGGTGGCACGATGAGCCTAGGATTCGGTCAGAACGGCAGAGATCGCGTGGACCCGAGTCCACGCGATCATCAAATCCATAACGTGCGCAAAAGGGAGACTTAAGTGACAACGATCGGAGGGCTCACCGATCGCCACATGGCGACATGAGGAGAGCTCATCTTCATCAACGTTAAGACCGCACGATCGCGATCTAACGACCACATGAAGGCCGACTCTCTTTTTTCTTTTCGGAAGAGATCTGGAGCGTCAGATTCCAATCTGATGGCATAGAAGACCCGTGGAAGAACACAACGATCGCCGTCCGATCAAACCGCGATCGAGCCGCGAATGTGATTCCTTCAGGGCGGAATCATCTCCCCGATCTTCAGAAGGCCACCTTAGAGGATAGCGATCCTGATCGATCCACGATCGTGGCCCGATCAAGGCGCGATCATGGCCCGATCGTGGTGCGATCGTGGCCTCTATTGAGGCTAATTTGAGAAAAATTCACCTCAAATTCGGGAGCTACGACGCCGCGCCGGAGACTCGCGCCCACGACCCTGCAAAACCGCTCCCACGACCGCCTCTATCGCCCACGATTCCGGGCTAATTTCCTCTTTATAACAGGTGTATTCCTCCCTTTGTTCTTCAACTTTTGATCGACTCGTGAAGAAATTAAGTGAGTTTCGAGGAAGGTCTTAAGTTCTCGTGATCCTCTGCTTCCAAGTGTGTAGAGATTCATCCATTGAAGCATGATAATCACGATTTCATCTCTTGATTTCATCGAATTTTCCCCTTGAATTTCGAACGTCCACGAGGAAGAATCCGAGCAAATTTGCTTCAATCCACGAGAATTGAGGCCCCATTCTTGCGGCAATTGGGTCAGTAGTGAGGTTCGATTGATTATCAATAGGTAATTTATATTTTTATTAGGTTTAGATCTTTAATTTCGCAAAGTAGTTCATAGTATTCTTCATTTTTCCTAATTTTTAGTCTGAAAAATTGCTGATTTTGAAAATAGGATATCTCTCTGACTATAATTCCAAATCACTTTATTTTGGTTTCTTTGGATTCATATTTTCATCAGCTTTCCGTGGATAGAAAATTCATTGAATTTCGAATTCATTTCTCCCTTCAATTTGACGTTTGACCGAGGACTGTTCATCCTTCATCAGAAGTCAAATGTTGGCTTTAGGGGTCAGTTACTTTCAATTTACAAATCAGAATTCGATCATTTGGTCTCTTTTGATTCCTCTGGTTCTTAGCTTTCCATTGACATAGAAATTGCAAGATTTGGATTTCATTTGGCCATTCAATTTGAAGATTTCCTCTGAGGGGTTAATTTCAGGGATTTTCGGATAGTTGATTTTCAATAATTCATAATAAATCCATTTCTTATCCAAAAATCACGAATTATGTATCAATAAATTCTATTTTCTCTCTTGTTTCTGAATATATAACTTTCGTAATCTTGTGACTATGTTTGATTCTCTGATTTTACAGTACACCTACTGTTGGTCAAAGTCAATGCTTTGACTTTGACTGTTGACTTTTCTCTGTCAAATCTGAGATTTCAATTCTTAAAACTTCTAATTATGTCTATTAATATCATTTCTATTCATCACATCTTATTTTCTCTTATTTAAAACTCCTTTTAAACCTAAGTTTGAGCAAGTTAACTCTGCGATTAAAGTCAACCTTGCTCTTTGTGGATCGACCCGATACTTACACAATACTTGATTTTTATATCGTATCTTTGTGAGTTCGGTTTTATAAATTTTGTTTGACCATCGTTGATAAGCTCAAAATGTGGTATTCATTAGTGGTAAACAATATAAGTAATTGTTACGCCGTGTGAGTCTTTAAGCTTACGCAACACATTTATAAACCTCACGAGCATAGGGCAGGTAAGGGTCGATCCACAGGAAGCAGGTAGTTAACTAGTGAATTCCCATTTTATAGCATCATTCTTAAGGATTTTAGAAAGTGAGGAGATATTAGGACTTGGCAAATATACTGGAAATCAAGGAAATAAATTAAGAGAAAAGGGACTAAAGAGAGTTATTTGGTAAAAGGCAGTAAGATAAGACACTCAGAAGGAGTGAGTAAGAAAATAAACAGGTAGGAAGAGATAATAGAGAATATGGAGTAAGAAGTGAGAAAATACTTTTACTCTCTAATTAAGACGTAAGTCAGAACTAGGAGAATAAACAAATAGGGAGAATGCATACAAAGAGCTTGAATTCGCGGTGGTGAGAGAAAGAGAGAAAAATTAATATGGAATATAATATGCTAAAGAAGAGGAATATAATATGAAGAATGAGAAGAGAAAAAGACGGCGAAAACGAAATTGGACGAGGTGAAACGGGGGGGGGAACGAAACACTGAGGTGAGAACCGGAAAACGTTTTCTGTGAAATCAGTTTTGATTCAAAACCATTTTCGGAAATGTATTGCAAGGGAGGAACGTACCTGAAGTTGGGCGTCGGCGGCGGAAAGTCGTGCAAAGAAGGGAGAGTCGCGCGAAGAAGGGAGAGACGAACGATCGAAGAAAGAGGAAGCTAAGACAATCTTTCTTGAACTCAAAATCGACTTGAAAAATCGGTTTTGAGCAGGTTCTCAAATGCAAGCAAACCACTGTAAATTCCGCAAGCCCGCGAACAGGAGTGCGGCGAAATTTCAGCTAACAAAAATAGAAATCGGGTGAACGACTATTGCTTGTAAAATAATTTTTTTGTGTTCAAACTTGATTTCCGAAATCGACTTTGAACAGGTTCACAACTGCAGCAAATTCTGCTCTATTACAGAAGAGTTGCAGAAACGATCCAAAAAAAATGAAACTAAGATGGTGAGAGGATTTTTAGGAAGTTTTGACTCAAGCTGATCTCGAAATCGGCTTGAAGCAGGAGCGCAGCTGCAGGTGGTAGCGGCAGTGCGTGCGATCACCGGGAGGAGGCGATGAACGGTAATGATCATTGGATACGATCGCAAACACAATGAGGACTGAAATAAAAATTTGAAATGTAATGATTTCTAACGTGG
Source organism: Lemna minuta (assembly GCA_024174645.1). Lineage (NCBI taxonomy): Eukaryota > Viridiplantae > Streptophyta > Magnoliopsida > Alismatales > Araceae > Lemna > Lemna minuta. Next base: position 158,268 of record CM044108.1, on the reverse strand, counting down.
AGATGGAGATGTTTTTCGGGAGGAAATAAAACAGCATGAACAAAAGTGGCTGCCGGCGGGCAGCGGCAATGGCATCCACGTCAACCCACGGTTTCCTGGAGTAGTGTTCGCAGGACGAGTCTTGGTCGATGCCGGCGGCTTTTCGAGCTCTGCATGTGGTTATCTGCCACGGGGACAACCTGCAGACAATGGAAGGATAGAGAGGATGAAGAAGAGAATGAAAGAGCGGTACCGTGTGTCACACCCATCGAGGCCTGCGGGGCCCTTCTTCTCTTCCTCTCCAGCAGCTCTGGACGCTCTCCTTCTTCCTGGCTCTTACTCGGGTAAGAGGGAAACAGATCCAGCTGCTCGCAGGCTTCCAACTGAGGGTTGGGCTGAATCAAAATGACAGCTTCTTCTCTTGAAACCCTAAGGGTTTAAATCGGGAAAGAGAAAGGTAAGATGAACCGTTGGATTTCTTGGATTCCAACAGTCGGGATTTCACCACTTCCTCTTTTCTGTTTTCTTTCTAACTTCCTTCCATAATGGGCTTTTTATATTGTTTGGGCTGCTCCCAAAAAGGTTCTTATAAGGCCACCTCTAAGCCTTTTAGTTCCTGTCAATGCACGTAAACCCTGAAAACATTTCAACATATCTTGATGAGATTGACTCTACTTGAGTCCATGAGTCAAGTAGGTGTTAGTTATCTTAAAAAGACATAATTCTGCATAATCTAAGGCAAGGTTTAGAAGTTATGAAAATCCCAATTTCATAGTTAAATGTGGATAAAACATGCATCTAAGTATAAAGAATTGCATAGGAATTTCATTACAAAGCATATTTTATCACTAAGATTGGCGACTTATCAATCGTCTTTGTGTTTTAACGACGCACGAAAATCAAACGTCTGACGCACACCAAGACATCAGTTGCGATCAGACGGCCGAGATCTAGTGGACCCGAGTCCACGCGATCGTCAATCAGGCACGTGCGTGAAAGCCCCTTTAAGTGGCCGCGATCGGAGAACTCACCGTTTGCCACGTCGCATCACGAGCAGCATGGATCTTCATCAACGCGAATGCCGCGCGATCGTGATCGGGCGGCCACGATGTAGGCCAATCTTATTCTCATCGTGGCGACGCATGGAGCGTCAGATCTCCATGACGCGGACGATCGCAATCGACGGCTTACCTGGCGACTCGTCGGGACGGTCGGATCCTCATCGAACGGATGACGATCGTGCATCAACAAGACACTGAATCGTGAAATCGAGACCGCCCAACCTACCAGATCAAATCGGACAGCAGCGATTAAAAGGGAACCACGATCGTGGCTCACGATTGTGGTTCCATCGTGGCCCGATCGCCCCACGATCGGGGCTAATTCACCGCCAAATCGGGGCTGATTCATCGTGGGATTCAAGCCACGATCAATGCCAACTGAAACGGCTTCCACGATCCCATCAATCCGCTCCCATGACCACATCAAACGGCCCAAATTTTTGGGCCAAAATCCTCTTTAAAATCGATGTATTATGTCTTTTCTTCATCAACTTTTAATTGATTCGTGAAGCAATTAAGTGAATTTGGAGCAAAATCTTAAGTTCTTTGTGATCCCTGCGCGTTTAGACTCGATTGCGAAGCAATTGGAGCGGGATTGATTGCGAATTCCTCTTTGATTTCATCGAATTTTCCCCTTGAATTCCGAATGTACGCAAGGAAGAAATCGAGCAAATTCGCTTCAATCCATGGGAATTGAAGCCTCATTCTTGCGGAAATCGAGTTAGTAGTGCGATTTGATTGATTATCAAGAGGTAATTTGAGTTTTTATTAGATTTAGAAGTTTAATTTTGCAAACTAGTTCTTAGTGTTCTTCATTTTCCCCAAATTTGAGTCCGAAAAATTGCTGATTTTGAAAATAGGATATCTCTCTGATTATAATTCCAAATCACTTAATTTTGGTTTTATTGGATTTGATGCAGGACGCGGTTGTGAAAAACCTCGTGCCTGATCAATGGGACTGAGGCTGACTGCAGATAGCCGGTCAAACCTAACCAATGGGTAGGCGAGTCCTAGACCCTAAGTACGATACCTAGCCTAAACTTAAGTGCAGGCAGGCGTGCCGATCAGCGGGGTCGACTCCAGGTGACCCGAGGAAACTCGCGATGATGGATAGGGTGAGATCCTCTCGGAAAGGAAACGCTTCGAAAAGTAATTAACTTTGAAGGAGGGGTTGAAGCTAACTTGCGGGGCGGGGTGCCCAGTGGGTCGTGGCGTAGTGGGCATCGTTCACTCGCGGCACGGACGGTCGGTAGAAGGAGATCGAGTCGGTGACGTCTCGGGCGCGGAGAGGCCGGGGAGGAGTAGTGGGCACAGGGCGGACGTGATGGAGATGAGCCGATATAGTCGTGGGCAGGCACGGTATTGAGCTGGCATGGGCACGGCCTTGGCGAGGGTGCGGTGGTGGTCTGGGAGCGCGCACTGCAGGGCGCGAGCCCGGTCGGTCGAGATGTGGGCACTCGATCGAACACGGCACTGACGTCAGCCGAGAGAGTGCAGATGCTCGGGCACTCGTGAGTAACGAATTAAACCCAACAGGGGACTGCGCAGCTACCACGAGCAAGGTCAAAGATGGGAGCGTCACGTTCAACGCGAGCAAGGCAGGTCTTGACGACTGAGCGTAACGGTCAACCTCAGGTCTGCGTGCAGTTGACCGAGCGGTCACAGTCAGGGCAACCTGGGTAGATGTTGAGGGTGCGCCGTGGGTGAAGGGAGAGTGGAAGTTCGCCCCCTTCTGGGGGAAAAGGAAGTGGCACCGCAGGGCATGTGCACTTCTGGTTGCTGGCGGTCACAATCGGACGAGGGCGTCGGCTACTGAGAGGATGGGGGGGGGGCGCTTTCACAGATGGATACAAGATGGAAGGGACGGGGAAGTCAGGGAAGGTGTCGCTCGGAAGGTAGGAACCTTGCGGGGAGAGAGAATGGAGGGGGATGGTGGCGGTTCGAGAAGGTGACAGTCGGAGAGGTCAAGCGCGTACCTCAATCGGGTAGAACGGGGTGGGATGGCGTTTGTAGTAGTCCACGAATTGGGCAGCGATTTCCGAACGCAATAGAGGGAAGGGGGAATTCGTCTAGCAGGGTAGTTCAACGGGGGGGGGGGGGGGGAGAAGAAGGGCGTGGATGCGGAATTGGTCCAGGGATGGAAATTGATGACCAACGAACGATCGTGCGGACACGTCGGTGACGGGACAGGGGTAGAGCGTGGGGAAGGTGGTTGGAGAAGGCGGTCGGGCGGAAAATAGTTCGCGGAATGTCGGTCGACCGGAAATTCTGGATCGCAGAGGAGGTCGTCGTCCCACGGCAGAGTAAGGAAATGGGAAGGGGATGGCCGTTGGGCGAGGACGAGTAGGTCCGAGGGAAGTCGGACGGTCGATGAATTTCTGGAGAGAGAGAATTGGTGGTGGTAGCAGAGATGAAGAAGTCAAAAATTGGGGAAGATGAAATCGGGAAATTGGGAGGATTCGCGGGAGGACGGTCGAGAGAGGAGTTGGGGAGGAGGAACGGAATGGAACGGGAATCGGGATGATGGAAGAGAGAGTGAAATTGGGGGAAGAGGAAAATCGGAATATCGGGATTATGACCGCGGAAGAGGGAGGAGAGTGGTTTTCCGGTGGTGGAGAGAGAAAGGATTGTGGGCGATGGAGCGGGGAGGAACGTACTTGCGCGGTGAGCAGGGGGGTGAAAGAGGATGTCGAGACGAGGGTGAGAATGGAGAATCTGGATTTTCGGGAATGGGGGGGTGGAGGGATTCCGGTACGCGGAAGGTTGGGAGGTGAATCGCAAGCGGAGGGGGCAGGAAGTCGGAGTGGAACATGGAGGGGATGCGCAGAGATGGAGCTGGGAACGGGGAAGGTCTGGTGGTTCGCCGAAGAAAGGTGAGGAAGATGATCTGGAGGGGGGAAAATCTGGAGGTTCGTGGAGGGGCTGTGCGGCAGGGCAGGAAGATGACCGGTGGGAAAGGTGGAGGAGATGGCAGCGCGGTGGTCCGGAGGCGGCAGCTTGAGGACGGCGGCGTCGCAAAGATGGCGGAGAAGATCCGTGGCCAGGGCAAGGAGTGGCGGTGGTCGTCGCGGCGGCGGCGGCGGCACAGAGGTGTGCGGCGGCGGCGGCGGTTGGACTCCTTCCCCGGCCTTCCTTGAGCTGCCACTTGAGAGGGAGAGCACTCCTTTCTTTCTTCAAATGACGGCTAGGGTTTGTGGGGGGGTCCCTTCCCCTCTTATAGAGCCCATAATGGGCCGAGAGGGGAAAGGGCCCACTTGAGGCCCACCACCCAAAACCCAAAATACTCATAGAAAATAAAGGTTCACAAAAGAAAGGGCTTCACGAATGGGATCCTGAAAAGGGAAGAACCCACCTGAAAGCCTAAAAGGAAGAGGGAAATAAGCGAGGACCCGCTTAAACACGTGCGGGTCAAAAAGTTCATAATAAGGAAACAAAGATAAGCGGATAGATCCGCGCGCGCAACGGGCTCCTCCGGCGCCATGATATCGTGTCTTGGTGGCGACGGGGGTCGTACGCCACCAGGATTCCTCTTTTCATCTGCTTTCCATTAATAGCAAATTCATCAAATTCGAGTTCATTTTGACCCTCCAATTTGATGTTTTGACCAAGGACTATTCATCTTTCATTAGAAGTCAAACGTTGACTTTTGGGGTCAATTACTGTCAATTTAAAAATCAGAATTCAATCATTTTTGTCTCTTGAGATTCCCCTGGTTCTTAACTTTCCATTGACATATAAATTGCAAGATTTGGATTTTATTTGACTGGTTAGTTTGAAGATTTCCTTTGAGGTGTTCATTTCGGGGATTTTCTGATATTTTCTTTTCAATAATGTATAGTAAATCTATTTCTTATCCAAAAATACGAATTATGTATCAATAAATTCCATTTTCTCTCTTGTTTCCAAATATATAACTTTCGTAATCTTCTAACACCTTTTGATTCTCTGATTTTATAGAACACCTACTGTTGGTCAAAGTTAAAGCTTTGACTTTGACTTTTGACTTTTCTCTGTCAAATCCGAGATTTCAATTCTTATAACTTCTTATTAGGTCTATTGATATCATTTCTATTCATCACATCTTATTTTTACTTCTTTAAAAGCTCTTTTAAACCTAAGTTTAACCAAGTCAACTCTGCAATTAAAGTCAATCCTGCTCTTTGTGGATTGACCCGATACTTACACATTACTTGATTTTATATCTTATCTTTGTGAGTTCGGTTTTATAAATTTTGTTTGACCTACGTTTTGTGTGTTTAACGACCGCACTAAAATACTACGTCACCTCCCATAAACCATATGCCTCTAGATGCACTTGCATCCATATTCTGATGCTGCCTCTCCTCTTCTCGGCATGATGCTCCCCTTGGATTAGACTCGTTCTGATACCAAATGTAGGCACTAAGACACTTGCAAGGTTAAGACTTTAACCTTCTCCAATAGAGGCACACTCACAAGGGAGTCACTAAACAAAGAAACACTCTTGACTTCTTACTTTGAAATTCATAGTTACAATGAGGGTCTCACTATCCTTATATAGACACAAGTAGAACTCTCTAGAATAAGCTAGAGAGTTTGTGTGAGAGAGAGATTTCTAGAAATATCTTGAAATGACATTGCTAAGATGTTATTTCAAGAAACTCATGCACTATTAAGAAAATTATGGAAAAAAGCATTTAATGCTTGATGCCTTCAAGTGTTACCATTCGACTTCTATACATATTCAATCTCTCTTTCCACGTAAATGGCATATTGAAGAGGAGTTATCCCGGCCGTGACTATTAATTCGTGAAAAATAATCTACCATGATGCGAAATCTTCTATAACTACTCTTCGTCTATTTTCTATAAAACGAAGATCTGTAAGAGAACACAAGTTAATTTTTTTTATGAAACAAAATTGTTTCTATTGAAACTTTATGTGTTCGTGTGTTCTCGTGCCTCTTCCGTAAACGTCCTCTCCGAGATTCTACCTCCCTTTCCCTTTCGTCCTTCTGTTCTTTCTGCTTTCAACCACTTCAAAGTCTGCCGCGATTCGAGGATAATCTGGATCTTCACGTGAAGTCCAACGGCTTCACTTCCTGTCCATTCCCAAGTAATCGTTCTCTCCCCATTTTATCATGATTAATAGTTCCATTCTTAGTATCATAAGTCCAACTTCTTCTTCCCCATTATCTCTCCTCATCTTCCTATCTGTTCTCTCTCTGACTTTATCATCCTATCCTCTTTTAATCCTCTTCGTCTTCTTTATATCCCTCTCTCTATCCACCTTCCTCATCACCGTCAACAATACTCTCTCCTCGCCGTATTTATCCCCTCTTAATTTCCATCCCATTATCCCTATTCTTCATTATATGATCCATACATCGCCTCTATTATTCTCTTCTCTTCATAAATTATTAAAAAATCTTATCATCATCCATCCAAACTATTCCTTTCATCTGATCACTGATATATTCTTTAACTCTTCTTAATATCAATATCATTTCCTCTTACCTTAAATAAAGCATATCAATCAATCCATCTCTCTTCTCTTCACTTGCATACTCATCAATCTCAAAACCATCTCACCTTTCCAAATGGGTAGAATATCCGTCAATTTGGGTAATTAACTGCTTACCCATATTGGCAAAATTACAAACTTAGTCATTGATGTCCATATAAAGCACTCATCACTGAGTGCTCTCTGTTGCATTACTTGGGCTCTTGTGCCTCGCCTCACTAAAGATGGAAGGTGAATCCATCCCCCAAATTTTGGTGACATTATCTAGTCTACGTGATCTTTACACCCACAAGCTTATTGGCTAGATTCAAAGTTTTCCCTAGATTTTCAATGGCCTTCAAAGCTATCAAGTCTAAAGCTCTAAAATATTAAGCAAGATCAGGAGCCATTGTCCTCTCTAGGGAAATTATGTGACCCATGAATCTTAGATTTGTGTGTGGATGTGTATTGCGGGAAAGAGATGACCTACTCTTGTAACACCTTTCTGCAAATTTTAACTTTACATATCTGTTATTTGATGTCGTTGGAGAAATAGACATGGGATGATGAGGCAATGCCCTATTTGGATGATTAGATGGTGTGCGATTCCCAGAATTTGATGATGCCAGCCACAACGGCTACCTAGACTAGAAAAACTAACCCTTAGGGATATGTTGGCTATACCTTATGTTAGGCTTAATAGGGAGAACATGAAGGATTGGGAGAATGATAACATGCAATTTAAAAATAAAATTATATAATTATTAGTGTAAATTAAGGCATAAAATACTATATTCTTATGCATGTTATCATGTTTTGAGTGTATATCTATCATTCTATGAAAATTTAAGTTATAATCTCAAAATGCACTATTCTATAGATGATCATGAATAATTATAGAGAGATATTTATGATTAGATTATTTTCATCTATATTTGAGACTATTATTAGGTTTTACTGTTAAACAATGAAAGAAAACACTTTTTATGTACTCATTTACTCATTTTCTAAAAGAAATGAATGTAATTTTTTTTAAAATTCTCTTCTTATTTAAAATGTTTAACTTTTGAAAATAATAGATTACTTAATTTATTAACAAATAAAATAAATTTATATTAATTTAGAGTTATATTTTGAACGATATAAATTTCTAATTTTTAGGGATTTTCTTAGATTCTTTTTTATTTTTTAAAAATTTGTATGAAAATTTGAGCACTATATCTTTGGTCAAACAAACACGACTTAATGGTGAAGATTTGAATCCAAGAATTTCATCTAAGTCATTGTTTGATGACTAAGAGCCAAATTCAATGATCACAACCAATTTAGCCTATAAGTATACATGTTCTTTCACGATGTAAAGTATTCAGGTGTATTTTGTGTAATCAAATTTTTTAGACATCTTAATCATTCAATATCTTGATTTCCTCCTCTTTCAGATCAATTTCTGCCTTCAAGGAGTGTTTGACAGTGAGATTTCTTAGACATAATAAGAAGCAATTGTTTCTTAAATGCCAACATTTTTGTTCGTAATCGTGGAATGAAGAGCCCTTGATTTGGCGATCGATTTGATCATTTATAGTGCTATTCTAAATTAAATTTCTATTTTTCTCCTAATTTCTCTTCCTAGAACATCAGATTTCAATTTCAAATCAACACCCAATTTAGCCTATAAATACACATGTTCTTCAATGATGTAAAGCATTCAATAGTGTTTCAAGTATTCAAACTTTTTAGGCATCTCAATCCTTGAATATATTGCTTTGCTCCTCTTCTAGATCGATTTTTGTGTCTAAGGAGTGTTCGAAAGTGAGATTTCATAGATTGAATAGGAAGAAATCACTTCATGAATGCCAAAACTCCTGTTCGTAATGGCAGAATGAAGAGCCCGTGACCTGGCAATCTATTCGATCATTTTGAGTACTATTTTGAATTAAAAATGGTGTTTTTCACATAATCTCTCTTCCTAGAACATCAGATTTCAAATTCTAATCACATCCAATTTAGCCTATAAATACACATGTTCTTTGACGATGTAAAGCATTTAGGCATGTTTCGAGTAAGCAAACTATTTAGGCATCTCAATTCTTGAATATATTTCATTGCTCCTCTTCTAGATCAATTTCTGCGTCCAAGGAGTGTCTCAAAGTAAGATTTCCTAGAAAGAATATGAAGAAATTGCTTCTTGAATGCCAAAACTCGTGTTTGTAATCGCGGAATGCAGAGCTTTTGATCTATCGATAAATTGGATAATTTTGAGTGCTATTTCTAATTAAAAGTCGTATTTTTCTCCTAATTTCTCTTGTTAGAACATCAGATTTCAATTTAAAATTTTAATACTGAAAATAAGATAAAATAAAAAATAAATCCAAATAAATTTAGAAAATTCAAAAAAATTTCAAAAATCCCAAAAAAATGAGAAAAATTCATAACTTTAAAAAAATATGACTCCAAATTAATTTAAACTTGTTCTTTATCAAATTAAATAATGTGTCATTCTAAAGGAAATCAAATTTAATAAATAACCAGAGAATAAATTTTTATTTCAAAAAAATATACTCATTTTTTAGAAAATAAAACTAGAAAATGTATGTATTAAATTATTTTCTCTTATTATTTAAAATTAAAACTTAATTATAATCTTAAAAATAAAATGAGAATAATCTTAATGTTAAATCTCTATTTAATTATGTATCATTATCCCTAAATTTGTGCATTTTGAGATTATAACTTGAATTTTCATATAATGATAGACAAGCACTCAAAAAATCATAACTTGTATAGGAATGGAATATTTTATATCTTAATTTGTATAAATAGTCATAAAATTACAGGTATAAATTGTATGTTATCAAGATCAAAGTTGAGGAATTCAAGACGAAGATGATCTAGGTTTGTTATGCTCGTATTTGGGAATTGAAGTGCAACAAGGTGAGTCCCAAATTGCCTTGGCTCAAAAACCTTATGTTGCTGAAAGATTGAAAATTTTTCGAATGGTTGATTGCAATACAACTAAGACTCCAATGGAAACTCATCTAAAGCTGAAAAAGAAGGAGGTGGAAGAAGGCTGGATGCAATAACGTATAAAAGCCTAATTGGAAGCTTTAGATATCTACTCCTTATGCAACCGAACTTGACCTATTTGGTGAGTATTTTGAGTAGACATATGGTGAATCCTACTTTTGATCATCGGACAACAGCTAAGAGAATGCTTAAGTATCTCAAAAGTACCATTAATTTTAGTCTTAACTATGAGAAGGGGGTGAAGGAACTAAAACTTATTAGCTATAAGATAATGACTTTGCTAGCGATATGAAAGACAAGAAGAGTACTACAACACAAGTGTTTTTTTCTTGGTGGTCTACCAATCAAATAGAATGCCTTGAAGCAAAAGGTGATGGCCTTATCGTTGTGTAAAGCTGAAGATATAGTCATAACTTCAATCGTGTGTGAAAGGTGTATGGATAACAAGATTGGTGAAGGAGTTGATGAGTGTTGAGACAGAGCCAGTGAAGATTATGGTTGATAACGAATCAGCCATCATGCCAACAAAGACTTCAGATCATCACAACACGTGCTACCACTCATTCAAGACTGCATCAATGATGGGATGATCATCATCGAATATGTGAAGATGGAAGATCAACTTGCTGATATCCACACCGAGTTTCTAAAACTTTGTAACAAAATTAGAGTGAAAAAGGCATGGGATGAGCAAAAGAATCAAGGAGTATGTTGAGAATGATTCTTCCTTGTTTGGTGCAGGTGATGTAGCTGTGGTGCGTGGAGAACATCACTTGGAAACACTTAGCACTGCGAGTGCTACAGAAATGGTTGCATTATACCAATAAACGGGACACTCGACAATCGATACAGTAACCACTTAGATGTGTGCTATGTGTGTACCATTGCGGACACAGACCTCCAATTTTCATGTGCGATGACGTGCACTCATTGGGACATGTGAACGTCTTCGGGTTTTTCCATTTTTTTGCTTCTGAGTGTGTATTTGTGAGTGTGCTTGTCGTGCGCTCCCTCGGGTGAACAGCAGCCGATAGGCAGTAGTTTTGAAGGTCGACGAGAGGAAGATATCCCATTCCGCCATCTCAACTCTCTTTTGCCTCTATTCCACCTCTACTCATTCGCCTCCTACTCCCATGCATCGCCGCCGATCGTCAACCTGTCCCTGCTGTGTCTGCCGCCATACTTTGGTCGTCTTTCTCTCCCCCCTCCGGAAAAAGCCTAGTTCTCGTCACTACCTGCTGGCACTCCCGCCGTTCGACGCCTTCTGCTAGTCTCCACCGGCACTCACTCTTTTCTCTTCATCCAGTAATGGATTCTTAGAAAAAAAACTGATTTATTCTGGCTGTCTACGTTCCCGGTCGGCCTAAGGCCTATAAGGTGTCTCAACCGTGGAATGGACTTGTCAGCCGGGAGACCCAGCAAGGCAGTCAAACAGCCCACCCGTAGATTGATCTCCACGTATCCTCGTCGATAATATGGGCAGGCTATCCCTCCTTCCGACCCACCGTCTGGCCTGGCCAACCCTCCGAAGTCTCCGGGTCCACCTTATGGCCTAGTCAGCTTTCCTGCTGGCCTAGCATGCCACTCAAGGCTGCAGATCCGCTACTCTTCTACCGCGAGCCCATTTCAAAGGCCTCGCAAGGCCCATAAACGGTTTCTTCGGAACTCCAAGCTCTAGAGTGACCCCTTGTCGTCCACGTCTTGCACACTGCGTCATGGCCTAAGGCTGTACGGCAGATGTAAACGGATCCTTTTATTCCGTCTACATCTCGGAAGGTCTGTTGCTGGTATCGCTGCCAATCCTTATGTCACAACATTTGCTGATAAATCATAACGAGCGTGGAAACCTCCTCTAGAAAATGAGTATTTTACGAGAAGAAAACATATAAATTTTACGGCTTTGAATATTTATCTTTGCTACATAGCAAGCTTTTCTGTTTGGATTGTCCGATTCGTTGAAGAATAAGGTAAAACGATTTAAATTATAAGCGGACAACAAATAGGCAATCGCCTTGAGCAAAAATCCTGCTCGACACGGTCGTAGCAAGCATATTGAAATGAAACATTATTTTATCCGAAATTGTGTTGACAATGGATATGTGAATATGGAACATGTGAGTACGGAATCACAGTTGGCGGATTTATTCACTCGAAGAGTCAAATTTGAAGAAATGCGGAGGAGAATCAGCGTCCAAATGATGATGAGCAGCTCGGATAAAGGGGGTGTTTGAGAGGAGATGATCCAGACGTCTGCATCGAGGAGTTGTAGCGAAGATGCATACACCACAGGGACTAACCGTTTCGACGAATATACCTCCTCTTTGTCTAATAAGTGTTCGATGAAATGTGTGTCAGCGAGAGTTTGGGTACATTCTTGAGCGGTGGTTACGTGAGCGACTTTTAGGGGAATTTCTGGTTTCTTGATCTGTTGTTCTCAATTTTTCACTTCCGATCGTTCTCCCGATTCAATCTGAGAGTATTCGTCAGCGAGAGAATATAACATCCACCACCTGGATTTAGGTCTGTCGTTCGTCCATAGGGCGAAAAAGTGACTAATTAGACCTTACCGTTGTTCGATTAACGGTAAGTAGGATATGTCTGAGGAGAAATTGGTTCAAAATGGGGAATATATTCTTGATTGTGGTAACTGGGATGACAACGCTTTTTGAGGGTCCTCTGATCTAAGATAATTGACAGAACAGATGGACCGAAACAAAACACGAGGCGCACTTCATTAGAGATTCGTCAAGACGAAACTTATTCAGGTCGCCGGTTATTTGACGAAATCATCGAGCCAGTGGGTGGATCCTTAAGAGGATACCACCGTCCGGCCATATGGCCACTCGCCTTCCCAGTTGCCGGGGGGGTCGTAACTGCAGATGATGAAGTAGTCCCCGGAGTCGCACTGGACGCGGCCGCAGCCAACCCTCTGGGTGGTGCTCCAAACCACCTGAGTGTAGTGCCCCGCACATCTGTTTCCGGCTGGCAAGAGTTACTGTCGTAGTCGTAGAATTCCTTCTCATCGACCCACAACTTCACGGCGTCCTCGGCGTTGTAAACCGTACCTGAGCCCCAGAAGAGATTTTCACCGTACGGCCCCGAAGAATGAATGAGCTCGCAGTCTCCAGCTCTTTCCTCGGCATAGTTCTGCGCGTACGCCTCGAGACCCTCGTCCCAGACGAGGGGATCTACGCCTACTACGGCTCGTGCATCATTGTGAGGAATTAGGTAGTCTGATGGCGAGTTTTGCGCGAACGAGGAATGAAGCAGAGCCAGACCAAGGAAAACCAAGAAGATCCTTACAGACACCGGCCGCCGGGACGCCATCTTCTTGCCCTCTCCCTGTCGTCGTTGGCTGTCCCTGAACTCTAATGTGCATTTCCCAGGCGTCATGTTTATAGCGATTTCTTCGCCGACGAATCATCAATCACCTTCTTGATGCAACCCTTTTTTAACTGGAAACTTCCCCTCAGGTGCACTAGTCATATACGTCACCGTGATATCCATTATTTGGACTGGAAAAAGCTTTTCTTATGCAGCCTTTTTTGACTAGAAACTTTATCTCTGGTGCACTAGCCATATACGTCACCGTGATATCCATTATTTGGAGTCGATAAGGCTTCTTTCGGTGAAGAAGAAGTACGCACCCCTTCGAAGGATTTCAGAAAAGCCCACTTTGATGTGATCTTCCAGAATATTTTTCTCAACTGTATACGAGTAACATTTTACTGCAAGATAGAAGTAGCGTTCAGACGAGACAATCAAGCGTGAGCCTGGGCAACCTAAATCAGAAAGACTTTTTTCAGAAAAGTCTTTTTCGAGGCCTGGGCAACCTAAATCTCCGAGGTAAACTGCTACTTAAGGTCGGGCGCCGTGTTACGGATAGAATGGTCAATCGTGAATCCAACAGCACAGTGCCTCGAGAAGTTGGCCAGAATAAAACCTTTGCGGTTCCTGACAGTCATATTTTGAAGGCGAAGTATACTAATGGCCTTTTTCGATTAAGACTTTCTTTCCTCACTTGGTGTTTCCCAGGGCAGCGGACGAATCCTTTGCCCTGTCCATTCTTCTAACCTATGATCCTCAATGTCCTGTATCTTTCTCTATCGATTTTGAGCCATTATTGGCAGATTCGCGTCATGAGATATCGCCGATCCTCTTTCTCTGGAGTGCCTCATGTTTCTCTACGGATCATTGATTTCTAACGCCCAGCGCGGTGGTTTGACGGTAAGTAAAACTGCTTCATCAGTTCGCTCATATGGGCCCGGTGAAGGTCGAATCTGCCATCCGTATGCGTAATCAACCCTTTCCGACATGACATGAGACCAATGGATTGTGACTAATTATTTTTTACCAAGCAGATAAAAAAGTTCAACTCAGGCGGCTACTGAGAGTGCCAGCCTGGGTTTTGGAATATTCCACGCAAGAGAAGTTTAGCCCGTAAGAAATTGCAGAGAAGGTGTTTATGCGATAGTCCGATGATAAATAATACGGCTGCTTTATAAGTTCCCTTGTCTTTGCCCGTTCAGAACCGAATCTTCCCTCTCTCACGGGTAAATCAACGGGAGGAAACCGTTATGTGTGTTATAATATGTTACACTGCTCATTTAAGACGGCTGCTAAGGATTCCAGCCTGGAAATCGGAATACTGAAAGCTCAGACACCAGCTGTCATGATTCAATGGTGGCCCGCACTCTCTGATCAACGCTTTTCTTACCAACTGTCCTTTTAATTCTCAATCGCTGGAATAGGTTTATGCAGACACACACACGCGCAGATGGAGATGAGATCAATAAAGGGAATGTTTACTTTATAATAGATAAACCCTTTATGAAGTACACCGTCATGAGGGCCTTAGCCCAAGTTCTAATATTCCCTCTTGTTGATGATGGCTACGGAAAAAGAGAAAATCAAATTAAAAAAATGGAGAATAAAAGGGACAAAAAAAAAAATTCTCCATCCAGCCCATCCCAAATCTGAATTATTAAGCCTGGATGTCTGAAAATAGATAGCTAGTATGAGGATTGTATTTGAGGCAATGAGAGAGAGAGAGAGAGAGAATAGGCAAATAAATTCATGATTTAATGAAGAAACCTGAATTAAAAGGTGTTATAATATGAAAAAATATGGATAGTTAAATTATCTTCATATTCAATGATGTAGGATATTTAGACGAGGTATCTAAATCCTACAATATGGGGAGGATCTATGAAGTGATATCAGTGAGAATTTGAGTTATAACTCAGTGAATGTAATAATGAAGATGATAGTTATGGTGAATGAAGAAGGGAAATGGATAATAGGGTGGTATGTAATAAGTAATAAATATAGATAGAAGATATAGGGAGATTATGATATAATAGTTTACTGGCGGGGTTTATATATCAGTAGATAGTAGTGGTTAGTAGAGAATGGAGATGGAGAGAGAGGTCATGAAAGGAGGAGGACGTTGAGATAGGTGTATAGCGACAGAGAAATGAGATAGATGGAGATGTAATGGAAGAAGATATTATATATTATATTATAAGAAATAGGGAGAGAGGGTGACAGATGAGAGTAGGTCGGGGTGGAGAGAGAGTTTCGGAAAAGACAGTGAATGTGGGAGATTAGAGAGGACCGAAAGTCAAATGTGGACTTAAGATTTGTGGAACGAACTATCACTACCGGAAATGAGATAGGATTGATTACCTGATCGAGGTGGTGAAGCGATGCTCCCGGATACGCCTGACGATAGAATATATCCTCGATGTTTCTCTGACCGATAGATCGTGAAAGCGAAAGAGCGGAGGGAGAGCAGAAAGGGGGGTAGAACGCGGAGAAGAAGTGAAGTGGAGGAAGGAATGATGGAGAAATGGAGCGGGACGAAGAACACAAGGTAAAACCGAACCAAGATAGTAACCAATGTCATTAAAAAAAAACTGTCTTTCTTCCCCGACATCCGACTCTTTTATAGCATTAAAGATTTAGAAGGAGATAGGGAAGAAAACGTGGAACGCCCGCCGCGAGACGTAACCGCACTTTAGTAGGCGGTTATCAACAGTGAATGCATCTCTTCGTGGGCTTTCCTGTCTTCTGCACAATCTTAACCGTTGATCGACGCGGAATTCGTGAGGTAATTTTTGGGGGTAATAGTCTAGAAACCCCCAATGTTTGGGGTTTGTCCTCTTTTCACCCCAACGTTTTGAAACAGCCGCCTCCACCCCAATGTTTGGGGTTTTGTCTTCTTTTCACCGCGAGGCTTCTATCCCGCAGAGCTGGCAGCGACGTGGATGCCACGACAGCAGTTGACCGGACGCGGAAGCCATGTCGCTGCCATGTCAGCACCGGACGCGGAACTCTCCTCGCTTTTCAACTCCTCGTTCCCGTCTTCACCAACGACGGCTCCTGCGACGGTGTTACCCGCACCATGACCCAGATATTGCTGGTTCTCCTCGCTGCCTCCTCCTTCTTCGCTTGCTTTACAGACAGCTTCCGCTCTTCAGACGGGAACGTGTATCACGGTCTTGCCTCCCCTAGAGGGATGTGGCTCTTCGACTACCCGACGGCATCCACCAAAGCCCTTGGTGGCGTACGACCCCCGTCGCCACCAAGGCATGACACTACGGCGCCAGTGGAGCCGACAACTACGCGCGTCCAGCCCCCTCGACAGGCGAAGACGAAGGATCCCGAGTTTCACTACACCAAGTGAGGCCCTCTTCTCGCCACGACACATTTCGTAGAGCTCGCGCGCGTGGAGCTATCTTTTCCGTTTTCTATTTTATTATGACTTTATTAGCCCGCACGTGTTTAAGCGGGCCTTTGCATGTCTCTCTCTCTCTCTTTAGGCCTTTGGGTGGGTTTCCCTTTGTTTCGGGACCCTAGCCTAAGGCCCTTTCCCTTTTGTGAACCTTTATTCTATTTCTATGAGTATGGGTGTGGGTTGTGGGCCTCAAGTGGGCCCTTTCCTCTCTTGGCCCACCAAGGGCTCTATAAGAGGGGAAGGGACCCCCCCACAAACCCTAGCCGTCATTTGAGAAAAGAAGAGTCTTCCTCTCGAGTGGCTGCTCAAGGAAAGTTAAGGAAGAAGTCCTACCGCCGACGCCGCCGCCGTTGCCGCCGCACCAGTTCGTGCCGCCGCCGCCGCCGCCTCCGCCGCCACTTCTTGCCCTAGCTCCGGTTCCCCTCCACGCCGCCGCCATCGCCGCCGCTCCAAGCCGCCGTTGTAGCCGCCGCAGAGGTCCGCCGCCGCCGCCGCACCCAGCTGCCGCCGCCGCCGACCCTAGCCGCCGCCGCCACCGCCGCCCAAGGCCGCCGCCATCGCCGCCGCGTCAGCCGCTGCCGCCGCCGAATCAGGCCTCCGTCGCCGCCGAGACAGCTCCGCCGCTGCCGCCGCCCTGCCGCCAGTAGCCGCCGGCCATCTCCGCCGCGAACGCGCCCATTCCGCCGCCGCCGCGCAAGCCGCGAGAGCGGGGAAGAGGGACGACCGATTCCCGCTGAGCCGACTCAGCGGGAATCGTTTTCCCCCCCTCACTCTACCGGTCCGAGCCGCCTGACTCACCCCGGGCCGCCCCATAGCCGGTCCGAGCCAGCCCGAACCGCCCGGACCGCACTGATCAGTCGAGCCGCCCTGCACCGACCCAGCCGGGCCGGTCAGCGCCTCGCACCGACCCAGCCAGCCGGTCCAGACCGCCTCAGGCCGGTCCGGCCCTAAACCGGTCCCAGCACGGACCCGATCCGACCGGTCTAGACCGCCGAGGGCCGCCCCAACCGGTCCGTAGCCGGTCCGGACCGCCCGAACCGCCCCAGAACGGCCTAGGCCGGCCCAGAACAGCCCAGACCGGCCCAGAACCGACCCAGACCGCCTGAACCGGCCCCGACCGCCCTGAATCGGACCAGGACGCCGCCTACCGCCTTCACCGCGTTCACCGCGCCCGTCCGGTTCGTTGTGACTCGTCATCGCCCCGCCCCGCGCCGATTGCTCCTCCGCGCTCCCTCGCCGACTCGCCCCGGCGTCCGACAACGCTGCCGCGCCCGACGACCTCCCTCGCCCCGACCGACCGGGCTCGCGCCCCGCAGGTTAGGCATTCATTCCCCTTTCTCTTACTTTGAAGTTCTATATTTCCTTCAGTACTTCCCGCACTTGTCTCCACCGCCTTCGGACCTAGTTAGTCTGAGTGACGTCAGGGTACGGGATTGGGATCGTGGATCCGGCCGCCGGGTTGACGATCGAGCTTCCCGACGACCCGAGACTGTTCTCTCTTCTGCTTCGACGGATCCGGAGGACTTCCGCTCCATCCCACTCGGCGCACCCCAGGAGCACTGTGACGACGCGCCGGAAGGTTGGCTGCTTGAGGAGATTTTAGACATCATTACATCATTTAGTACACGTAGTTCTTCCGCCCCTAGTTCCCCCTTAGAGGATATAGCGCCGGACCGAATCACCCCGTCGGTCCTGCATCATCTTGGTATCAGAGCACAGGCTGTGGTCGCTCGACTGCGCTCGCCGCCTCTGTTCCATTTCATATTCCGCACTTAGTATCATTCATTCATATAGTTAGTTAGATTATCCAGCACTCATTACACATCACACTAGGGATAGCCCCTCTTTCCTATAGCCGGGTACTAGCCATGGTTGTCGAGACGCGCTCCGCCAGAGCCGCGGTTCGAGAGGGATCTTTATCCCCACAACGGGATCCTCGGGGTCCCGCGGGCACTCCGATGCCCGACGGCGGGATGGAAGGTGTTCGCCTTCCTCCTCCGCCTCCAGTTCGCATAGGGTTAGGCGGTCCGTCCTCTCCGAGGCCGGACCTACCCAGCCCTCACTCGTCCGATGGACGATCCACACGTGCTCACTCCCCCTTCGCTCGATCACGACGACAGCGCCCCGGGAAGGCCCCAGCTATGACTACCGACGATCGGCCTTCTACCAGCCAGCCTCGACGCGGAGGACGTGACCGACCTCGATCGCCTTCCGTAGGCGATCCCTACCTACCCACGGCAGATCTTCACCGCACGGTGAGTGCTGTACTAGAGCAGATGGGAGTCCCGATCCCATCCACTTCGGGCCGCATGGCCCCGCAGCGACACCCGCTTGGGCCTGAGCGCCCCACGGGCAATGTTCGAGTGCTCGATGAGTTGGATCGACGACCCAGCCCACGGAGGGGCCCCTACGTGCCGACCCCGCATCCCGACAGGCGATATGATGATCGACCGACTCAGGGTGGTCACTCGAGGGACTACCGCCCGACGAGTCAGGGCTCGAGAGGTGCCCGCCCCTACGATGATCGGGCTGTGATTATCGAGGTGATCGCGCACCAGTAGTCTCCGCATACGGAGCTCAGGATCATGGGTATCCCGACCGCCGAGTCGATCCACCCCGCCCTCGTGAGTATTATCACGATGGCGAGTACACCACCGGCGCTCGAGGAGACCTGCGTCGCCGCGGAGACTACGATCCCCGACTAGAGTATTCCCGCCATGATCGTGATATTCCCCAGCGCGCACCACCGCGCCTAGACTACGCCGACCCCTACGATCGGGAGTATGACCACCGGCATTACCCCAGCCCGCCACGACATCAGCACGACGATCGGGATTTCCACGACCGACGTGATGACCCCGATCGTCGTCGAGAGGACCATCGCATTCTGGATGCGTAAGAGCGTGAGGGTTGAGGTCCCCGTCTTTGATGGTTCTCGAGAACCCAAAGACTTCATTGATTGGGAGTCCAGCATGAACTCCTATTTCCGCCGGTACCGTATGGACACCGACCTCTGCGTCGAGTACGCAGAGATGAGACTTGGCGACAGTGCCAAGATCTTCTCGGGAGAACGAGTATCTAGCCGCCGAGAGGCGAGGGCTCCCGATCACTACCTCGGGCCGAGATGGTTCGTAAGCTGCGGAACAAGTATGTTCCGCGGCAGTGACGAGGCGACACTCTTCCTATCGTGGCTTGACCTTCGACAGGGCAAGTCACCCGTGCGGGATTACATACGTACTTTTTGAGGAGTGTCGGATGAGGTGTCGATTTGTGGAGGACCCGCGGATCGTCATTGGTCTCTTCACGCACGGCTGACTCACCCGTCTTCTGAATGAGGTGCTTAAGAGCTGTCCTTCCAAAGTTGACGAGGCCTACCGCATCGTGGAGCATATGGAGAGGTCTGGAGACGACGCCCCGGTGACGACGACCCCTCAGACCACGCGGACCCCGTTCACCCGCTCCACGACGGCGACCACCCCATCCCAGCCTCGACCTAGTGGCGGGAACAGCCGGACTGTCCCGCCCACTTCAGTGGGGTCAGCCCCAGCTCCCCGAGCCCTGACGACGGACTCGTCCCTCCGCTCGACCGCCGTTGCCCCTCCGCCCATCACTTGTTTCAAGTGCCAGGGTAAGGGACATCGGGCCAGCCAGTGCCCGTCTTTGAACCTGCTCATCGGGTTAGAAGACGACGCCCCAGACTACCAGGTAGGTGATGACGTCGTAGGAGACGACGTCTACGTCGCTGACGATGGGCTAGAGGAGGAGTGCTTAGATCCCGACGTCATTGGCGCCATAGAGATCACTCCCGCGGCTTTCCTCTCAGCCTCCCGACGGCGCACCCGTGAGGCTCCGTAGCCGTGTCGCCGTGCCGACGCCCAGCCGCGACGGCCCGCTGACTCGGTCCCTCTCGGATCCTACGAGAGGCGATGACGTTTCAGGTGAGGACGTCTATATTGCTGCCGACGGACTAGAGGAGGATTGCCTGGACTCGGACGTCCTTGGCTACATCAAGATCACCAGTGCTACTTCCTCCCATTCCCCCTCGGCACTTCATGGATCCCCGGTAGTCAGTATCGCCGTGCCGAGCCCCAGCAGTGGCACTCCAGTGCCCCAGCCCTCCCCGGACACGATCACCGGGGCCCGACCCCCATCCGCGAGGACCCGCGCCGCACCCACGTCGACACCCGGCGCCTCCTCCTCGACGATTGATCAGGCCGGTACTTCGTCACCGACCCCTGATCCGGTAGCCGATTGCGCACTTCGCACTTCGATATTCTACACTTATGTGAAGATCAATGGGCAAGTGTGCAAGTTGATAGTCGATAGCGGCAGCTTGCGCCAACGCCGTGTCGACACGATGATTCCACGGCTCGGGCTATCGACTCACCCGCACCCGACACCCTACGACGTGTCTTGGATCGATACCACGCTCTCTTCCCGTGAGACTCCGAGTAGGGTGCCATTGCGGATCAGCACTTATGACGATATAGTGCTTTGTGATGTTATCCCGATGAAAATCGGGAGCATCATACTTGGGCGACCGTGGTTATACGACCACGACGTCCAGCTGGCAAGAAGGGCAAACACTTGCACCTTCATGCACCGTGGTCGTA
The DNA here is from genome assembly GCA_024174645.1 of Lemna minuta. Taxonomy (NCBI): domain Eukaryota; kingdom Viridiplantae; phylum Streptophyta; class Magnoliopsida; order Alismatales; family Araceae; genus Lemna; species Lemna minuta. Next base: position 137,371 of record CM044108.1, on the reverse strand, counting down.
GAGTTGTGTGGGTCCCCTACACTGCCCGACCACTTGCTCGGCGCCTACCGCCTCCTCGAGTTGGACTCATGGTGGTTCGAGGTCCGGAGTTTCAGCGGAGTATCCGGGACGAGCTCGCAGACACCCCGGTCTGCTTTGCCTTAGCTCTCGACGTCCCAACCGGAGCTGACCCACCTACGCATTCCCCCGAGGCTGAGCCGATCCTAGCGGAGTTCGGAGACGTATTCCCGGAGGACCTGCCCGGCGAGTTGCCGCCGATGCGCCATATCTAGCACGCGATTGATCTCGTGCCGGGAGCTTCCCTCCCGAACCTGCCCCACTACCGGATGGAGCCCGCACGATACGAGGAGCTGTGGCGACAGTGTTCGGGAGCCGTTGGCGAAGGGTCTCATTCAGGAGAGCCTTAGCCCCTCGCTGTACTCGCCCTTCTTGCGCCAAAGAAGGATGGTACTCGGCGCATGTGTTGTGATAGCCGTGCTATCAACGTGATTACGGCCAAGTACCGCTTTTCCGATTCTCGCGCCCGCAGGACTTATTCGACATGATGGCAGGATCCGTGGTCTTCTCAAAGATTGATTTGAGAAGCGGATACCATCAAAAGTGCGGATTCGCCCCGGAGATGAGTGGAAGACCGCCTTTAAGATAAAGGATGGTCTATATGAGTGGCGAGTGATGCCGTCTCGCCTCTCGAACGCGCCTAGTACGTTCCAAACGGGCTGATGAATGAGGTCTTGCGCCCATTCATTGGCAAATTTGTCGTCGTCTACTTCGACGACATACTTATCTACAGCCGCAATCGAGAGGACCACCTCCACCATCTCCGCGAGGTCTGCGATGCACTTCGACGGGAGAAGCTTTACGCTCACCCCAAGAAGTGCTACTTCTTCACGACCGAGGTTTCCTTTCTAAGATTCATCGTGTCAGCTCTTGGCGTGTCCGCCGATCCGGAGAAGGTGCGAGCCATTACGTCATGGCCGCGACCTTCCACCATCCACGACATTCGGAGCTTTCATTGGACTCGACGACGTTCTATCGCCGATTCGTCCGTAACTTTAGTTCCGTGACGGCACCGATCACTGACTGCCTCAGGGCTGGATACATTCCAAAGGGATCGAGGCAGCCGAGCTGGCCTTCAGCCGATTGAAGGCCTTGATGACCCAGGCACCGGTCCTACGGTTACCCGACTTCGGGAAGGTGTTTGAGGTCGCTTGCGACGCTTCCGGCGTTGGCATCGGGGGTGTTCTGAGCCAGGATGGCCACCCCGTGGAGTTCTTCAGCGAGAAGCCGAATGACGTCGAGCTCCGGTACTCTACGTACGATAAGGAGTTCTATGCCGTCATTCAGGCTTTGCGACACTGGCGCCACTATCTCCTGTCCAAGGAGTTCGTGCTCTTCTCGGACCATGAGGCCCTAAAGTACCTCCACTCGCAGCAGAAGCTCAGTGACAGACACGCACGTTGGGTGGAGTATCTGCAGGAATACACGTTCGTCATCTACCACAAGAAGGGCAAGGATAATGTGGTCGCAGACGCGTTGAGTCGCCGGGCGCATCTCCTCACTTTGGTGAGAGTGCAGGTTACCGGGTTCGAGTCCGTAAAGGACTCATATTCGACGTGCCCCGATTTCGGCCCCATTGTCCAGGCCCTCGAGCTTGGCCCCGACCATGAGCACCGTGACTACCTCCTGACAGAGGGTTACCTATTCTTCGAGAATAGGTTGTGCGTTCCTCGCACATCGCTCCGGATCATCTCACTTGGGAGTGCCATTCCGGAGGTCTTGCCGGCCATTTCGGCCGAGACAAGACGACTACGGCAGAGAGAACAGCAGCTTCTATTGGCCGAGTTTGAAGCGCGATGTCGGGAACATCGTCGCTCGCGTGTGGTGTGCGCCTTCGCCCAAGCAGGGTCAAGAAGAATGCTGGCCTCTACACACCGCTTCCCGTCCCGACGCGACCATGGGACGACGTGAGCATGGACTTTGTGCTCGGACTACCTCGCACGGTTCGTCACCATGATTCCATCATGGTGGTAGTGGACCGCTTTTCGAAGATGGCCCATTTTGTGCCATGTTCGAAGATAGCTGATGCCACGCGAGTGGCCCAGTTGTATTTCCGGGAGATAGTTCGCTTACATGGGCTGCCCAAGTCCATCGTCTCGGATCGCGATGTCCGTTTCACGAGCCACTTCTGGCGGACGCTGTGGAGCATGTTGGGGACCAAGCTAAAGTTCTCGACGGCGTACCACCCTCAGACAGACGGCCAGACGGAGGTCGTCAATCGGAGTTTAGGAAACTTGCTCCGATCCTTGGTGGGGGATAACCTCACCACCTGGGATCTAGTTATCCCGCGTGCCGAGTTTGCGTATAACGCCTCGGCGAACCGCACCACTGGCATGAGCCCATTCGAGGTTGCCCATGGCTTAGTACCCCGCAAACCTCTAGATCTAGTGCCAGTAGACCCCCACATTAGAGCCTCAGAGGATGGCGTTGCATTTGCCTAGCATGTGAGTGAGTTGCACGCATACATTCATGATATGATCACTCAGCAGAATGCAGCGTACAAGAAGGCTGCCGACTTGCATCGTCGTCACAGGAGTTTCGAGGTGGGTGACCAGGTGATGGTTCGGTTGAGACCTCAGAGATACTCTCCAGGCACGGCTACGAAGCTTCATGCTCGTAACGCGGGCCCGTTCCGGGTCCTGTCTCGCGTGGGCGAGAACGCCTACGTCGTCGGCATTCCTCCCTCGTGGGGAATCAGCTCGACCTTCAACTTAGGTTTAATAGGAGTTTTAAATAAGAGAAAATAAGATATAAGATATGGAAATGATATAAATAAGGTAAATAAGAAGTTTTAAGAATTGAAATCTCGGATTTGACAGAGAAAAGTCAAAAGTCAAAGTCAAAGCGTTGACTTTGACTAGCAGTAGGTGTTCTGCAAAATCAGAGATACAAACAGAGTCAGAAGATTACGAAAATAAAATATTTGGAAACTAGAGAACAAATGGAATTTATTGATATATATTTCGTAATTGTTGGATAAGAAATGGATTTATTATGAATTATTGAAAATCAATGATCAGAAAATCCCCGAAATGAACACCTCAGAGGAAATCTTCAAATTGAATGCCCAAATGAAATCTAAATCTTGCAATTTATATGTCAATAGAAAGCTAAGAACAAGAGGAATCCAACAAGACCAAAATTATCAAATTTTGACTTGTCAATAAAACGTAATTGACCCCGAAAGTCAACGTTGGACTTCGGATGAAAGATGAACAGTCCGTGGTCAAACGTTAAATTGAAGGGTCAAATGAACTCGGAATTTGATGAATTTGCTATTCACGGAAAGCTGATGAAAAGAGGAATCCAATGAAATCAAAATTAAGTGATTTGGAAGTATAATCAAAGAGATATCCTATTTTCAAAATCAGTAACTTTTCGGACCTAAAATTGGGAAAAATGAAGAACACTATGAACTAATTTGCAAAATTAAAGATCTAAACCTAATAAAAATACAAATTACCTCTTGATAATCGATCGAACCTCACTACTAACCAGATTTCCGCAAGAATGGGGCCTCAATTCTCGTGGATTGAAGCGAATTTGCTCGGATTCTTCCTCGTGGACGTTCGGAATTCAAGGGGAAAATTCGATGAAATCAAGAGATGAAATCGTGATTATCATGCTTCAATGGCTGCGTCTCTACACTCTTGGAAGCAGAGGATCACGAGAACTTAAGACCTTCCTCAAAACTCGCTTAATTTCTTCACGAGTCGATGAAAAGTTGAAGAACAAAGAAGGGAGAATACATGCTTTTTAAAGAGAGATTTGGCCCGAAGATGGTGGCCGATTGACGCAATCGTGGAGGCGGTTTTGATGGCGTCGAGGGGGCGATTCTTTGGGCATGGATCGTGGCTTGAATTCCGCGACGAATCAGCGTCAATTTTGCCTCCGAATAACATACATTTTAGCCACGATCGGGCCGCGATCGGGCCTTGATCGCGCCATGATCGTGAGCTTGGTGCGCAGATGATTGCCTTCCGAATCCGTGGGAAGGTTCGTGCATCGATTTAGCCTCTTAGGAATCCCGATCGTGCCACGATCGGATCCCGATCGCGCCGCGATCGGGATATGATCGCACCACGAACGTGGTTCTTGCTGAACCTCCGTTTGCCGTCCGATCGAGATCAGGTGAGTGGAGGGTCACGATCGCGCGATCGCGATCCACTTTCCTCGTCCGTTCGATAGCAATCCAACAGTGTTGATGAGACGCGCCGCTACCTGTCTTAAAAAAAATAAATTAATCAGTTAATCGCAGGTCTCAATGTCGTGGCCACGTCATCAAATTCGCTTTCAGCGAATCTGGAGCGGCCACGTGGAAAGAAAAGGTTGAAACCGCGTTGCATTTAATGCACGCGGTTTCGTGCATTTAATGCCGTCGTCAGATATTGCGGCGCAATTAATGCGTCACATGAAGCTTTTGTCATGGGTTTTGTCCTATTAGGCGGTGATAAATGCGTTCTTTTTTTTATTGGTCCACCTGCCTCGATCGCTGGTCCTGAAAAAGAGAAAATTAAATGCGTTTTGTCCTATTAGGCGTGGAAAAAGACCGTCTTTTTTTTCATTGGTCCACGTGTCTCGACCGCTGCTCCTGAAAAAGAGAGACTTAAAAGCGTTTTGTCCTATTAGGCGATGAAAAAGGAAGTCTTTTTTTTTCATTGGCCGCCGCCCTTCCTGACTGACGTGTATCTAACCGAGACATGTCAGTCAAAACAAAACGCGTGCCCAATCATTGGGCTGACGTCGTTTTTGATTGCCCAATCATTGACGCGTGTCTCGATTTACTGATAAAGTTGACTGCGATCTCCGCCGTTCTGACTAAATCCAACGTCCCATAAGCGGCGACGTCACCTGCAATCGGTGAGTATCGTGTGGGACAGTCCCACACGGAAGAAAAAATAGATATTGTCCCCTATAAATTAGGGGGCGGTAAACGCCTATTGCGTTACCGCCCCTAAAAACTAACCAGGGCCCACTATTCCCGTGGCCCTCCACTTGCCAGCCTGCCACGTGGTGCCCTACACGGGCGCCCACGTGGACAGCGTGATCATGTGGCCTCCTGCGCTCCGTGCGGGCCACCCGAGCTCTGCCACGTGGCCTCAGTGCCGCGTCGCACCCCGAGGCGGTCCCGCGCGCCACGTCAGCCGTCGCCTGGGCCCGCTTGCCACGTCATCACCGACAGGTAAATACTCCCCTTTTTGCATTTTTTTAAGTAAAAAATTAATTTAAAACTCAAATAAAAATCAGAAAAAAAGGGCTAAAACTTCAGAAATTCATATTTCTCAAATTTTCTCCATTGGATCACAAATTTCTTCCTTTTTAATATTATGTCATTGAAAATATATTTAGAAAGAAGAAATCAAGATGACTTATAATTTACTCAAATCATTTCTCATTAAACATTCCAAATCATAAATTCATCCTAAAATCATCCTTCTAAACATTTACTAAAGTCAAAACGCATCCATAACAGAGATTAACTTCTATTACTTTAAATAAAAGATTAATCATCTATTAAGCATGAAATTATCCCTAATTTATGCATAAATATCAACTTTAGTGAAATGACATGCCAATGGAGAAAATTCCTAAAAAGTATGATAACATGCATCATATTCACATAAAATAAGCATGAATATGAGTTAATTAAGATAAGAATTCAAGTTATAAATGCATGTTATCAAGGACACGTGGCGGAACTGCAGACGTCAGATACAAAGGCATCAATCAAAACGCGTCGATACTTAAGTGATCAGGCACGTGCGCAAAATGAATAGATTCCTCCGGATCAAGTAATCAGGCACGTGCGCAAAATGGATACCTAAGTGAAGCGATCGACAATATCTCTTGCACCATGTGGCTTCATCGGACGGTGATGATTCATCACGACATTGGCGTATGATGGAGCAACACGTGGACACTTTATAACGGTTCGATTGAAGATCTCGCGATGAAGATCGGATGGCGACGATGATTCGTGGCTCATGATCGCTGCTCGATTATGGCCCGATCGCCACGCAATCGTGGCCAAACTACCTTGCATTTGGAGCTACGATCGCCTCAATTTGATGGACCATGATCGTCGTGCGATCGTGGCCATCAAATACACCTATCAACCAGATCAAACGGCCTTAAAATTGGGCGGAAATTCTACTTTAAAAACCAATGTATTCCCTTGTTTCTTCTAAACTTTTGATTGATTCGTGAGGCAATTAAGCGAATTTGGAGCAAAATGTTATGTTTTTCGTGATCCCCTCGCATTTAGACTCGATTGCGAAGCAACTGGAGCGGGATTGATCACGAATCATCGTCGAATTTCATCAAATTTTCTCTTTGAATTCCGAACGTCCGCGAGGAAGCAATCGAGCAAATTCGCTTCAATCCACGTGAGTTGAAGCCCCATTCTTGCGACAATTCGGTTTGTTGAGGTGGTAATTTGAGTTTTAATTAGGTTTAGATCTTTAATTTCGCATTTTAGTTCTTAGTGTTCTTCAATTTTACCTAAATTTAGTGCTAATTTTTTCTGAGCTTGAGAATAGGATATCTCTCTTATTATAATTACAAATAACTTGATTTTAGTTTCATCAGCTTTCCGTGGATAGCAAATTCTTTAAATTCCGAGTTCATTTGACCCCTCAATTTAATGTTTGATCGAGCATTGTTGATTTTCAATCCGAATTTGAATGTTGACTTTCGGGGTCAATTACTTTCAATATACAAATCGGAATTTGATCATTTTGGTCTCTTTAGAATCCCCTAGTTTTTAGCTTTCTATTGATATACAAATTTCAAGCTATGAATATCATTTAACCAGTCAATTTGAAGATTTTCTCTGAAGTATTCATTTTGGGAATTTTTTGATCTTTAATTTTCAATAATTCATAATAAATCCATTTCTTATTGAAAAATCACAAATTGTATATCAATAAATTTCATTTTCTCTCTATTTTCTAAATATATAATTTTCGTAATCATCTAATACCTTTTAGTTCTCTGATTTCACAGAACTTCAACTTTTGGTCAAAGTCAACGCTTTGACTTTGACTTTTGACTTTTCTCTCTCAATCCGAGATCTGAAATCTTAAAAATTCTTATTTAGTGTATTTATATCATTTCTATTCTTAACATCTTATTTTTACTTCTTTAAAACCTCTTTTAACCCTAAGTTTGATCAAGTCAACTCTGCAATTAAAGTCAACCTTGTTCTCTGTGGATCGACCCGATACTTACACTTTACTTGATTATATATCTTTATTTTTGTGAGTTAGGATTTATAAATTTTGTTTGACCGACGTTTGTGTGTTTTAACGACCGCATAAAACGCTTCGTCAAAATGGCGTCGTTGCCGGGCACATGCGTTATTGATTTTATTGTTGGATTTCATGCTTATATTTAGGTTTTTGTCTTTTGTTTTTTACTGACCTGAAGAGAATTTATCAGACCTTCTTAGTAGTGAAAAAGGTTTAGCGAGGTAAGATTACCAAATTTTGCCCATTATTTGACAGTTTTGGTGCAAATTTGGTGGTCTATTTTGTGTTTTTTTTCACTTATTTGAGACGTCGATATTGATATATCTCAGATTCATTCTCTGTTATTAGCGACGTATTAGTATTATTATCTTTAGTCGTGTGATTTTTGATAGTGTGTTGCTTGATCTATCCTTTGGTGGAGTAGAGTGAAGCATTTTTCATTTGGACATCACCCTTTTCGTCTAACCCTTTTTCTGACTTTGTTATATATATTTATATATATATATATATATATATATCTATTTTTCTGTGATCTTTTTGATTTAGATATGAATAGGAATCATAGGAACCGAGGAGGATGACAAGGTCACCAGAATCCGCGACCCATGAGGCATACAAGGAATAATCCCCTATATGACGGCCTATTCGACACATCTAGAGCTCCATCAGAGGCCTCTAGTGATTCCCTTCCAGCCATCGCCACACCAAGGCGAGGAGAGCCGATAGACGCCCCTCTTCCTGCCGAGATAGTGCGACGACCTCTTAGCAATTATGCAAGACCGGTTGTCCAAAGGCCGACTGCACGAGTCAATGCCCCTCTTCAAAGAGGTGCGAATTTTAAAATTGACTCACATATTCTTGGCCTTTTGCCCACTTTTCATGGACTACCATTGAAGGATCCATATCGACATGTGGACGAGTTTAGCCAGCTGTGCGAATTCAACCAATTCCACAATGTCCCCTTCGAGACGGCCATGATGCGCTTTTTCCCCTTCACGCTTAAGGAAAGGGCAAAGGAGTGGTTTTTCACTTTGGGCCGCGAGTTTGATTCATGGAGAGACATGGAAGACACATTTTTGCGTAAGTATTGATGAACTAAAACTCGGTTTGATTATATCGTTGTTGTGTGTTCTAATTCATGCAATACATTTATAATTCCTCACTTAGGACAGTAGTAAGCAAGGGTCGATCCTCAGGGAATCTAGGTAATGAGGGTTGAGACGAGAGTAGAAGAGGGGATGAATTCCTATAGTGGAGAATATAAGAAGTTAGAAGAGGAATTTTGTAGAGAAAATGGATGTAATTGGTTAGATTATGTTTAAGTATCCAATTAGAGGAGAAGAGAGATGAGAATTAGATGAGTAGAGATTGATTGAAGGTGAGAAAATGATGAAGGGGAGAAGAAAGATGAATGAGATGGTTTGGAATGATTTGTGGCAACAAATGCAACAACCTACAATTAAAATAGAAGAAAAGGTCCTACATTATTCATGGAAAAGGCTTACAAGAGAATCCCTCCTCAGAATCTTCCCACAAACCCCGTGTTGGTGTCAATCCTAGGCCGGGTGGTGCTTGATTCGCTACGACGACAATTTCCTTGTGTTCTCCTTCTCAAGAACAAACTCGAGCATCTGACGATGCCTAGCTTGGGCCTAAGCTTCTCCCCCTTTCCTGCTGGTGACCTGGTGTCAAGAGAGAGCCAAAAGACAAGCGAATTCGGAGTGGAGGAGGAGAACTTTTAGGAATTAGGGCCTCCTCCCAATCCGACGGTCAAGATTAATTTTTGAGAATTTCGGGAGTCCAACAGAAATCTCAACCATATAGATGGGAAGAGCACGATGAGATGAGCCCGTCATCAAAATTTCAGCCCAATCGGACAGTCAGATTAGGAGATAGCAACGTTTTTTCCCCGATCATTTCTGGCCGTTGATTCGGTGATCGCTTGAGTCAGCAGCCCTAAATCAGTGGGCTTCCGTGATCGCGCCACGCCGTCATCCGCCGGCCATCGGATTTCTGCCACGTCACCTGAAAGGTAACCAAATTTTAGATAAATCCAAAAGAAGGTAAGTGAAAGAAATCTGCGACGATTCACTTTCGCCGCAGTTTCCTTATTTAGCGCGAATAAGAGAGCGCCACATCGCTCTCTTATTCCCGCTTCACAGTCAACGATGACGGCGTGCTTCGCAGGTAAGCAAAAGTTCTTTAACATTTTATTAAAGAAAACCGTTAAGCGAAAAACGACAAAAAAAACTAAGTAGATAAAACGACAAAACAAACGCTCTCCGATTAAATCGGACGCGCAAGTAGGGACTCGCCACGTCACCTGCAGGGTAAGAATTAAAAACGGCGGAGTGGCGATTCAACAAAACGACGAAACAAGTGTAAAAAAAGACAAACGAGAAGCGCTAAACGACGAAAAAAACAAGGGAAGAGAACTGCGGGGAATGAGAGAGCGCCACGTCGCTCTCTCTACTTCCTCCTTGAAGTCAAAAATGACGGCGCCTCCACGTGGTCTTCACCGGTAGGTCAGCGTTTAAAATAATATGAAATCAAGTTATCAACGTAGAGCTTCCAGATCGCGACACGTGCCGCGATCTGGTGGCGGCTAACTAACTTACCTTTGAAGACCCGAAATTGCACTTATGCCCCTGTGAGTGATACATATGCACAAAAATCTTAAAATAATTAGAGATATATTAAAGTAATGCTCCAAAATTGATTTAAACCCCATATAAAATCCAAATAAATATCTTTTGCCTTAAGAAACTCATTCCTGTGAGATTTAATAATCTAAAAGATTTGTACTATTATTGCAAAAGAATTAGGAATTATCACCGAATTGTATTGAAGGCAATTTTAAGCAATTTACTCATGATAACACACAAATATGTTCTTTTTTAAGCTAGGTCTTCAATGATATGCAGAGTTTGAAATCATAATATTGTGTGTTATCAAACACTCCCCACTTTACTCAATGCGAGTCCCTTAGCATTGCCTATTCTGATGACACTTATGTAATCCTTCCACTTCCCAACCTTGGGCAAGAATAGGTAGGGGCAAGAATACCAAATCAAATCGTTTATGACAGAGCCATCGGAATGGAGTCACCCCCACTAGGTCTCCTACGTGTTTGGTGCGAAAAAGACCTAGAGCTTGCGCTATGACATGAATGATGCTCACACTCAATCTAAGGAATGTTCCTTACCCCCTCCTCATATCATCTCTCACTCTTCCCTCTGTCCTAGTCTAGCTACCTAGCATTAGAGCTCCCCTTTCTTTTCTCCCTAGGAAGAGTGTCGTGAATGAAATAGCATAGAAAAGTGCACAAAGATGGATATGAGATGAAAAGATATTAATATGCGGCACAAGGATAAACTTCAATCAAGATGGCAATCCTCTCGGAGAGGTGATTAGTGGCAGGAGTGTAAGAGAGGAGATGGTGATGTGAGGCTATTAATTGATGAAGATGAATGGGTACAAAGATGAAATGAGTGAACGGATAGGAAGGTGAGAGACTTGAATGGAAAGTGTGGTGAGGGTGTAGAAATAATGATAGTAAAGAACATTTCTTCTTCTTTCTCTTTTTTTTTTTTTTTTTTTGAAGTAAAATATGTGGGAAACACTTCAAAATGATCATGACACTAACAGTGAAATAGAAAGAGAAAGATGGTGGAAGGACTTGTTCATGCTGATGCCATTAAGAACAAATGATGGAGGACATCGGAACACGAGTGAATCATCCGGATGATTTTTCAAAATTGCGAAACAATCACATCACTGATTCTGTTTTTGTACGACAGAATCTTTAAACACTTGTAAACTTGAATACATCACAAGGCAACTATTACTCAGTGGAGCAAATGATGTGATGAAAAGTCAAGAAGAGATGATAGAAGGAAAAGTGGGAGAATTATGACATTTAACAGATAACTTGCGGAGACGGAACATCAAAGACTCAAGATAGTGAATAGAGGGGTGCAGAGGATGAAGCGAAGTGTTTACCCACATACTCCCCTTTTTTTTTTTTTTGAAACACAATGTAGACGAGAAGAGAAATGACGAAAAAGGTGCAGAGGATGGAGGAATGCAGAAGAGCTTTCCAAAATTGTTTTATAAGGAAAGGGAAAGAGAATGGGTGGGATGTAATGATAATGGTAAATGGAGGTGTTTAGAGAGGAGTGCCATTATGAATGAAGGTGAATGAGGATGATCATGGACAAAATGGATGTGGACCAAAGAAAATTTTACGATTTCTATGCCACAAATATCACACTCTTCGAAAGAAGAAAATAACAAGGGAAACACTAAACAAAGTAGGATCGGCTTGAGTGGAAAATGGAAGGAATTCCTATTCTCTCTCAATCAAAACTAATCAATTCACATCATAGCAACTTGTCTCATCTTTTGCACCCGTTAGATCCTTCCTAGAGAGGTCACTCGCCTCCAATGGCTTAGATTTCTCCCCAATTCTCTCGATACTCTCCAAAGCTCTACCTACCCACCCTTGTTCCAAGGTTTCAAAGTGGAAGGCTACTTAAGTTTGGTTGATTAGCATGTGAGTATTTTCGTGATGAGCATTCCCCCATTTCAGCATAATGCATAAAAGAAATAGCAAAATGTTCTAAAAATCAGCAGAAAATGTGCCCCCCCTCAATTGCATATGCATGGCCCTCAATGCATGAAAGAAAATAGAAATATTTAAGGAAGAAAATTTGCAAACCGCTAAGGAAGATTTTGGCGCGTGAACCCGTTTGAAGAATAGACAAGCCGGTGCATAATATATTTCTTTCTTCCCATGGCTCTAGCTACAGATTCCTTTCACTTACAAGAACACAAGAAAATGGTCTGATCATACACAACGACAGAGTTGAAACTAGATAATAATTCGTCCTTCTTTTTTTTTTTTTTTTTTGCAAAATGCATAAAAGTAAGAAGGAAGGTAAAAGAAAAGCAATTAAAAGAAAGCTAATTGGTTAAAGGAGTGGACTGCATCGGATCATCTACGCTATGACCCGGTTCCTTAAGACCAATCTCCACTGGAGGTTGCAATGCTTCATTATCCAAATATGGCTTAAGCCTTTGCCCGTTCACCTTGAATTGATGACCTTTCTTTGGATCACAAAGTAAAACAGCACCACAATCAAAAATTTCAACCACGATATAAGGACCATCCCACCGTGATTTGAGTTCACCGGGAAAGAGTCTAAGTCTAGAATTATAGAGCCATACTTTTTGATTGACATGAAATTCTCTCCGCCTTAAATGTTTATTATGGAAGTCTTTCATTTTTGCTTTGTAAATGTTTGAATTCTCATAAGCTTCATTTCTAATCTCAGCGAGTTCATGCAAATCAAGGATTCTTTTCTTTCCGGCTTCATCCATAGACAAGTTTAATTGTCGAGTGGCCCAATATGCCTTATGCTCCTAGTTCTACGGGAAGATGGCATGCTTTACCAAAAACCAATCGGAATGGGGACATTCCTAAAGGGGTTTTATATGCTGTTCTATAAGCCCATAATGCATCAAAAATTTTCCTTGACCAATCTTTTCCATCGAACTTACAAATCTTCTTTAAGATCTTCTTGATTTCTCTATTACAATTCTCTACTTGCCCATTGGATTGGGGATGATAAGGGGTGGTCATTCTATGCTGCACTCCATATCTCTTGAGCAAATTCCTAAACTGATAATTATTAAAATGAGCTCCCCCATCACTAATTATGGCTCGAGGGCATCCACATCACAAAAGATATTCTGCTCAAGGAATCTACTGACTACTCTTCTCTCACTAGTTCGTTTGGGAATTGCTTCTACCCAACGAGATACATAATATACTGCCATCAAAATATATTCATACCCATCAGAATTAGGAAAGGGACCCATAAAATCAATTCCCCAAAGATCAAATATTTCAACCTCTATAATAGGCTTAAGGGGCATGTGATCCCTTTTGTCAATATTGATGGAGGCTTGGCACTCTAAGCATTTCAAATAAAAATCATGGGCATCTCTAAATAAATTTGGCCAATAAAACCCACTTTGCAAGACTTTAGATGTTGTAATCTTAGATGAATAATGACCTCCATAAGATGATGAATGACATGCCTTAAGAATTTCTAATTGCTCTTCCTCGGGGATATATCTTCTAAATATACGGTCTGAACCTAAGATGAACAATTCGGGCTCCTCCCAATAGTAATGTGGTAACAATTTAAAAAAATCTCTTCCTTTCACTGTAATCCCAGTCTATGGGTATTTTACCGGTGGCTAGATAATTAACTATGTGTGCATACTATGGCATTGACCTAACTTGGACTGCTAGTATGTGTTCATCGAGAAAAGTATCTCTAATTGGAGAAGGAGAGGGGTCATCTATGATCAGCCTAGATAAGTGATCAGCAACTACATTTTCATTCCCTTTCTTATCCTTGATCTCAATATCAAACTCTTGCAGAAATAAAATCCACCTAACCAACTGACGAGTCGTTTTTGTGCGTCGTTAAAACACAAAGACGATGGTCAAACAAAATTTATAAAACCGAACTCACAAAGACAAGATATAATAATCAAGTATTGGGTAAGTATCGGGTCGATCCACAGAGAGCAGGGTTGACTTTAATCGCAGAATTGACTTGGTCAAACTTAGGTTTAAAAGGAGTTTTAAATAAGAGAAAATAAGATGTAAGATATGGAAATGATATAAATAGGGTAAATAAGAAGTTTTAAGAATTGAAATCTCGGATTTGACAGAGAAAAGTCAAAAGTCAAAGTCAAAGCATTCCACAAATGAACTCGGAATTTGATGAATTTGCTATCCACGGAAAGCTGATGAAAAGAGGAATCCAATGAAACCAAAATCAAGTGATTTGGAATTATAATCAGAGAGATATCCTATTTTCAAAATCAGCGACTTTTCAGATTGAAATTTGGGGAAAATGAAGAACACTATGAACTAATTTGTAAAATTAAACTTCTAAATCTAATAAAAACTCAAATTACCTCTTGATAATCGATCGAATCTCACTACTAACCCGATTGCCGCAAGGATGGGGCTCCAATTCTCATGGATTGAATCGAATTTGCTCGGATTCTTCCTCGTGGACGTTCGGAATTCAAGGGGAAAATTCGATGAAATCAAGGAGAAATTCGTGATCAATCCCGCTCCAATTGCTTCGCAATCGAGTCTAAACGCGGGGGGAACACGATGAACTAGAGGTCTTCCTCGAAACTCGCTTAATTTCTTCACGAGTCGATCAAAAGTTAAAGAACAAGAGAAGGAGTACATGAGTTTTTAAAGGAGAAATTGGCCCCGAATCGTGGGCTGTAGAGCGGTCGTGGAGGCGATTTGCAAGCGTCGTGGAAGCGGTTTCCTTTGCATGGCTTCGTGGCTTCAAATCCGCGTCAATTTTGACCGGATTTCATGGTCAACAAGCCTCCAATTTCCACGATTTTAGCGCCACGATCGGACCACGATCGAGCCACGATCGGGTCACGATCGGGCTTCGATCGTGGTCTTCGGTCTTCGCCGATCAGCATCAAGTCAGGTGAGAGCGATTCCGCCGCGGAAATCATACGATCGCGGCTCGATCGCGCCGCGATCGCGGCTCGATTGCGGCTCGATCGGACCGCGATCCTAGGGTTCTTCCCCGTTTTGTCTGCGCCGTCCGATCGTGGTTAACCGCTGGCTGGACGATCATGATTATCCGATCCCGTGCGCCGCTATTGCGATGTAGATCAGCCGTCCGATCTTTGTCGCTTTTGATCAACTTGCAGCGGCCGTCCGATGAGGATCCATCGCCCGATGGAGCGTTCACCGTTCGATGACGATCAGGAGCTTCTTGTGATGCCACATGTCCAAAGGTGAGCCGCTCATCAAGTTCACTTATTCCTCGAATTCAGCACGTGTCTGATTGTTGATCGCGTGGACTCGGGTCCACGCGATCTTAGCCGTTCCGCCCGCATCCGACGCTCGTCGCGTCGCCACGTCGCCCTGCAGGTAAGAACCGTGTGGGAACATAGTCCCACACGGAAGACAAAAAAGAATTTCGCCGCTATAAATTAGGGGGCGGTAAACGCCTAATGCGTTACCGCCCCAAAATACTAACCAGGGCCCACTAACCCGTGGGCCCTCCACTTACCAGCCCCCTCTCGCCACGTGGCGCCCCTCACGGGCGTCCGTGTGGCACCCGGCCACACGTTAGCGCCATACACACGCCCCGCATGGGCCACACGCGTTCTGCCACGTGGCCTCAGCGCCACGTCGTAACGGCGCGGTGGACCCGCGCCCACGTCAGCCCCGCCTGGGCGTACTCGCCACGTCAGCCGGCGCGCGCCACGTCAGCTCCGTAGGTACGTTTTCCTTTTTTTTCACGATTTTTCTAACTAAAAAAATACTTAAAAATTCAATTAAAAATCAAATAAAAATCAGAAATCGTATAAAACTTTAGAAATTCATATTTCTCAAAATACAACTCCTTTTTAATCCAAATTTTCTCCATTGGATCACAAATTATTTTCTTTTTAATATCATGTCATTTAAAATATGTTTTCAAGAAGGAAATAAGGATGAATTAAAATTTCATTAAATAAGTTCTAATTAAACATTCTAAATCATAAATTCATCCTAAAATCATCCTTCCAAACATTTACTAAAGTCAAAACTCATTTAATAATAGAGATTAACTCCTATTAATCTAAACAAAAGATTAATCATCTCTTAAGCATAAAATTATCTCTAATTTATGCATAAATATCAACTTTAGTGAAATGACATGCCAATGGAGAAAATTCATAAAAAGTATGATAACATGCCTCATATTCACATAAAATAAGCATTAATATGAGTTAATTAAGATAAGAATTCATGTTATAAATGCATGTTATCACCAACCTAGGTTTAGCTTCTTTCATTTTAAAAAGAAATTTCAAAGCAGAATGATCGGTATATACAATCACTTTACTACCTAACAAATAAGACCTAAATTTTTCTAAAGCAAGTACTATAGCTAGTAATTCCTTTTTAGTAGTAGAATAATTCACCTGAGCATCAACTAAGGTCTTACTAGCATAATAGATGGCCACCGGCTTCTTATCGACGCGCTGCCCCAAAACTGCTCTTACCGCGAAGTCGGATGCATCACACATTAGCTCAAAAGGAAGGCTCCAATTAGGTGCCTGCAAAACGGGAGCTTTAATAAGAGCATCCTTAATCTCATCAAAAGCATGAAGAGCATCATCACTAATAACAAAATCTGCGTCTTTAGATAGGAGGTTAGTTAATGGTTTAGCAATTCTAGAAAAATCTTTTATAAATCTCCTATAGAAGCCCGCATGGCCGAGAAACCCTCTAAGTTTCTTTAGGTTGTTGGGTGGAGGAAGACGCTTGATCACTTCGACTTTGGCCTTGTCTACCTCCAGCCCATGCTTGCTCACTTGATGTCCCAAAACTATCCCTTCCTGCACCATAAAATGAGATTTTGCCCAACTTAGCACAAGATTATTTTGGATGCAAATTTTAAATATTTCTATCAATTTCTGCAAACAAGATTCAAAATTTGTTCCAAAAACAGAAAAATCATCCATGAAGATCTCCAATCCATCCTCAATTAGGTCTGCAAACAAAGCATTCATACATCTTTGAAATGTATCGGGTGCATTACAAAGTTCGAAGGGCATCCGTCGAAAGGCATACGTACCTAAAGGACAAGTGAAAGTGGTTTTTTCTTGATCGTCCTTGTGAATATTGATTTGATTGTAGCCCGAATAACCATCAAGGAAGCAAAAGTAATTTTGACCAGAAAGTTTCTCCAAAATTTGGTCTATAAAAGGTAAGGGATAGTGGTCTTTTTTGGTCACAAGGTTTAGTTTTCGATAATCTATACATACTCGCCAACTAGTAACTAACCTAGTTTGTACCTCTTCCCCTTTGTCATTCTTTTCTACTGTTACTCCTGATTTTTTAGGGACCATATGCACTGGGCTTACCCAAGAACTATCTGAAATAGCATAGATTACATCTCCCTTAAGCCATTTAAGAATTTCTCCTTTCAATACTTCTATCATGTTTGGGTTCAATCGCCTTTGAGGTTCCCTAGTAGGTCTAGATCCTTCCTCAATAAAGATTCGATGTTCACATATGCTGTAAGGCACTCCTTTTATATCATGAAATGACCAACCTATTGCTGCTCTATACTCTTTTAATACCCTCGTTAGGTCTTCTTCTTGACTACTCGTTAAGGAAGAGGAGATTATGACGGGTAACGTGTTTCTAGGGCCTAAAAAAATATATTTTAGGGTGGATGGCAGTGGCTTAAGCTCTACCTCAAATGGATCTTTAGCATCTAGAGATTCATTTACTAAGTCTAATCCACAAATTTCGAGGACATCCTCTCTAAAATCAAACTCATCCTCTAATAAATCGAAGGCTCCCATATCCTCATGACTACTACTTGGGTACTTCATCAATCTAGAGATGTTTAGCTCTACAATTTCTTCTCCTACTCTAAGAATGGTTTTCCCTTTTTCCCAATCAGTTATGGCTCGGGCTGTAGCTAAGAACGGTCTACCTAAGATAATAGGTCCCCTAGTAAGATTATCGGGTACTTCTATTTCAGCAACGATGAAATCAGCGGGAAAGACACATTGTTCTACCCTAACCATTACATTAATTAACTCTCCATTTGGCTTCTTAATAGAACCATCAGCTAATTGAAGCTCTACATTAATAGGTTGTATCTCAACAAATTTATATTTATCATATAGAGCTTTAGGGATAAGGTTGACACTCGCTCCCGAATCTAACAAAGACCGTGAAAATTGTGTTCCCCCAATATCACATGTAATTAATGGTGGCCCAGGATCTTTCCTCTTCACCGGTAATTTATTAAGAATGATAGAACTAACGCTCTCAGGAAGCTTGATCCGATTGGTTTTCCTTTGAGGTGTACATAATTCCTTCACATACTTAGAGAATGTTGGTATGTACCTAATGGCTTCCTCTAAAGGTATGGTAATGTTAGCTTCTTTAAATGATTCTATGAGTCTATTGGCTTCACTATGAGGTTTGGAGGATTTCAAAGCTTCGGGAAAGGGTATAGGTGGCTGATAGGCAGCGGGGTTCGTATCTTTCCCTAAAGGCTCACTTTCTTCATTTTCTTCCTCAATTTCCTTTTTCTTATCCTCTAAATCACACTCGATAGGAGCCTCTAATATCTTTCCACTCCTTAGTCTTGTAATTGTGATGTAACACGATAGATGCCGGGATCGACGGCTCGTGTTACAACACAAGGATCTGGGCTAGCTACGACTAAGATGCGTGAAATATGCTAGTGATGCGAATTTTCGAAATAACGAGAAGTACAGGGAGCGGCAGCTGACCTAGGGTGACGTCCGGAGAGCTCTCCAAGCGCTGCTCAATGGATCGACCTCCCCACGTTCCGTTAGGTCGACTACTAACGACTACGGTGGGATTCCACGACCGGAGTGATCCGCACCCGTACGACGACCGTGAAAACTCGAACGAAAACCAAGAAACAAACCCAACCCAACCCGGGCAAACGAGAGGTACCTAAGAAGCTAGTCCCCGGCGGTGGAGCGAGCGCCTCAGACACTGGGGAAGGTGATAATACTCGATCGAGGGCGGCGTCGTGATCCGGAGATCGCAGTGGCCCGAAGCACCCTCGCACGCGGGCAGCACCAACCTGCAAGTGGGAAAGGCTAGCCGCCGTGAGGAAGGCACAAGAGGATATCACGATACTATCTAGAGGGCGAGGAGAATCCTAGTAGCGGGATCCCTCGATCAGCGGAGGCGTCGGGCGACCCGAGTATCGGGGCCAAAGTGGCGGACTCGTCAAATCGACGCTAAGAACACGGGAGATCGCAAGCGATCGAACCGGCGGCGGCGAGCAACCTCACGGCCTCGGTCGACGGTGGCTCGCTCGGCGTCGGAAGAACCTGAAATCAAAGGCAGGAGTACTCTAGCAAAGGGGCTCGACGGGCGGCAGCAGTGATTGATCCCGGCCCGGCGGCATGTAGGAGCAGCGGCGGCGACGATCGTCCTGGTCGTGCATGGCTCGGCCCGAGCAGCAGCCCTCGCCCGGCGGCAGTTCTATCGGCGGTCGGAGGCGGGGGAAACTGATCATCGAGCAACCCAGCGCTGGGCACCAGTGGCGGAGGCGACTCGCGCGGCCCTGCGTGGCGGAGGTCGCGCTCGCGGGTTCGCTCGTGACCAAGATGGCGCGGCGGCGACCAGTGCAGCGGCGGCCTGTGGGCGATGGCGCTGGGTGGCGTCGACCTGGGTCAGCAGCCGATGGGGCGGCGCGACGGTTGGCAGATCGGGCGACGCTTCGGCCAAAGTCCGGCGGCGGCGGCCGGGAGGGCTTGACGTGGCGACGATGCTGCCGGGCGCGCGGCGGGCGAAAAACGACGGGCGGCGGCGCTACAAGACGGCTGCGACCTTAGGGCGTCCCCCTCTTCCCCCTCTTCCCTTCCACGGAAATCGTAAATCGGGATTTCCAGTGACCTCTCTCATGGTCGCATGGGGAGGTCACATCGATTATCGTTTCTCTCTTCTTCATTCCAAAAACCATACACGATACTCCCTCCTCTCTTCCTTATATAGGAGAGAGAAAGAGACGGGTTGCCCTAAGGGCAATCCCATAATTCTAAGGGGTTTTGGCCCAAAAATAGGCTAAAACCCCTCTAAAGGGCCTAGAACCGGCCCATAAGTTCTAGGGAGGGCCCAAAACACGGGGGAAAACCCTCCCACACGCACACAAATAGTCTCACGAAACAAATAAAGCAAGAAACGGGGAAAACTCGCCGGGTGGATCGCCTCACGCGGTGTACTTGAAGTCGGGGTCCTGGGCATCGGCTCGGGTGCTCCGGCGCGGTAGTACTCGCGCGCCGTCCGGCTCGGCATGTGCTGTCGCCTGATCATGGGCATGGTCCTCCATCATCCTCCCCGGGTGGGAAGAACTCGACTCCGACGAGTTAGAGCCGAGTATCTCGTCCAAGGGCTCGATAAGCTCCGGACGTATTCGCCGCATGTCTTCCTCTGAGATCCATGCATCTTCGGTCGCTGGTCGGTCCTGCCAGCGGACAAGGAACGTGCGGCCCACTCTTCCCTCGGCAGCGTGAATCACCTCCCTCAGTACCGACTCTACTCGCTCAAGCCTCGGTGGGGAAGAAACTGGTGGGGAAGGGGAAGGTCGCTCAATCACATCACTCAACTGGCTTGGGAGTGTGTGAGGCTCTAAATCCCTAATAGGATCCGACATGGGTAGGTATCGGACGAGATCACAAACGTTGAAGGTGGAACTCATGCCCCAATCAGATGGAATACCCACTACGTAAGCGTTCTCGTTGATCACCCGGACGATAGGAAAGGGCCCGGCACTGCGAGCATGAAGCTTCGCAGCGACCCCAGGGAGATTCCTCTCAGGCCGCAATCTAACCATAACAAGCTCACCCTCGGAAAAACTCACGGATCGACGACCTACATCAGCGTTAGCTTTGTACTTCTCGTTTTGGGAAACAATGCGAGAATGAATGTCGTGATGCATGTCGCTCATGTACTGTGCAAATGAAATGCCCTCAGCTGAAGTCCTAGTATGCGGATCTACAGGTGCGAGGTCTAGGGGCCTACGTGGTATCTGGCCGTAGATGATCTCAAAAGGAGTGCGGCCAGTAGTGCGGCTCACCGAGGAGTTATAAGCAAACTCCGCTCTCGGGAGAACCCGATCCCATGTCCTAACATTATCTCCTATGATGGAACGAAGTAAACTACCTAAGCTACGGTTAACTACCTCCGTCTGACCGTCCGTCTGTGGGTGATACGCTGAGGAGAACTTGAGCTTCGTGCCCAATAAGATCCACAGGGTCTTCCAAAAGTAGCTCGTAAACCTAACATCCCTATCGGAAACTAAAGAGCGGGGTAGGCCATGAAGCTTCACGATCTCGTCAAAGAACAAGGTCGCTACTCGTGAGGCGTCGGCGGTCTTCGAACATGGCACAAAGTGAGCCATCTTCGAGAACCTGTCGACAACAACCATAACGGAATCGTGTCGACGCGCCGTCCTAGGTAACCCGAGGACGAAGTCGAGACTGACGTCGTCCCATGGGCGGGCCGGTACCGGTAGGGGCAAGTAGAGACCAGCGTTCTGCTTGGTCATCTTTGCCCTGGAGCAAGTCAAACAACGGAAACAATCCTACCTACGTCTCTTCTTCAGAGACGGCCAAAAGAACTGGTACTCGAGCGCCTGTATGGTCTTGTTGACACCGTGGTGCCCACTAAGACCTCCTGCATGCGTTTCCCAAATAAGAAAATCCCGGATCGACGTACGGGGAACACAAAGTCTCTTCCCTCGGAAGAGATATCCCTCCGAAATGCAGAAATCTCTGCACTCCGGGCTCGGGCCACTACTGACTAGACTGTAGAGTTTCCCGAAGTCGGGACAGTCAGCATAAGCGTCTACCATCTGCTCGAACCCTAATACACGAACCTGCATCATATGTAGGACATGCGGCCGGCGGCTGAGTGCGTCGGCGACGGCGTTGTCCTTCCCTTTCTTGTGCCGAATGACGAACGTGTAGTCCTGTAAGTACTCGATCCACCGTGAGTGCCGGTCGCTGACCTTCCTCTGATCTTGTAGATGTCTCAGGGCACTATGGTCAGAATAGAGTACGAACTCCTTCGGGAGGAGATAATGGCGCGAGTGCCTCAAAGACTGGACGAGGGCGTAAAACTCACGATCATAGTTATCGTACCTGCGCTTTGTATCGTCCAGCTTCTCACTAAAGTACTCTACCGGGTGTCCTTCCTGGCTAAGGACTCCCCCTATGCCTACTCCGGAGGCGTCACAAGCAACCTCAAATACCCTCTCAAAGTCCGGGAGTCGTAAGACGGGGGCCTCGGTCATGAGCCGCTTCAGCTCCTCGAAAGCCCTCTCTGCCGCCTTCGTCCACTCGAACTTTTTGAGCCGAATCAGATCTGTAATGGGCGCGGCTACTCCGCTGAAGTTGGGCACAAATCGCCTGTAGAACGTCGCTAACCCAATGAAGCTCCAGACGTCATGAACGTCCCTCAAAGGTGGCCAGGTCGTAATGGCCGACACCTTAGCCGGATCAGCGGCTACTCCGCGGGCCGACAAGATGAACCCTAAGATACTAACCTCCGTCGTGAAGAAACTGCACTTCTTCGGGTGAGCGTAAAGCTTCTCCCGGAGCAGCGCGGCGCAAACATCTCGAAGGTGCCGAAGGTGATCCGTACGCGACCTGCTATACACCAAAATATCGTCGAAATAAAAAACTACGAATCTACCTATGAACGGGCGTAAGACCTCGTTCATCAACCGCTGGAACGTGCTCGGGGCGTTCGACAGCCCAAATGGCATCACGTTCCACTCGAACAGGCCATCCTTAATCTTGAAGGCCGTCTTCCACTCATCTCTTGGTCGAATACGAACCTGGTGATATCCGCTCCGGAGGTCTATCTTCGAGAAGATAGTCGCTCCAGCCATCTGGTCAAACAAGTCCTGCACTCGGGGAATCGGGAAGCGGTACTTCACGGTAATCCTATTGATGGCCCTCGAATCACAGCACATACGCCACGTGCCATCCTTCTTCGGGGCGAGCAATGCGGGGACGGCACACGGGCTAAGGCTCTCCCGGATGAGCCCCTTGGTCGGGAGCTCCGTGACTCCGTCCTGTAGCTCCTCATACTTTACCGGGTCCATCCGTGATCGAGCAAGTTCGGGAGCGAGGCCCCCGGAATAAGATCTATCGCCTGCTGGATGCTACGCATGGGTGGGAGCTCATCGGGCAGCTCCTCGGGAAAAACATCACTAAACTCCGTCATCAGCTCGGCCAACTCGGGTGCATCCGATGGCGGTAACGGGTCTCCTGAGGGGATGTCGAACGTGAGGGCGAAGCAGATAGGTGTGTCCTCTGGGCTGGCCTCCAACTCACGTATAAAAATGCACCCGTTCGTCACGATCGGATACTTCGGCGCTGGGGTTGGCTTCTTCGGCTTCCTCGATCCGGACGACCCGGCAGGAATGACCTCCGTCGGCGGGGCGGCTGGTGCAACTCTGGTCGACGCCCGAACCGAGGGGTACCACAGGAGCTGTCGTCCTCTAAACATAAATGAAACCGTATTCGCCCGGCCTTCTAGCCTGACGTTATGATCAAATAACCAGGGCCGACCTAAAATGATGTTGCCAATCCTCATGGGCAGTACATCACAGATGACGGTATCCTCGTAGGTACTCACCTTCATCGGGATGGCACACTGGTGCGTCACCGGAAGGGTAGAGGCGTCGATCCAAGACACGAAGTACGGTGCGGGATGGGGAACTAAAGTGAGGCCAAGCTTGGCCACTGAATTTGCGGAGACGACGTTGATGCAGCTCCCGCTATCCACGATGAGCTTGCAGGAACGGTCTCCAATCCTCAGGTAAATGTAGAAAACTGAGGTACGCTGCACAAGCTCGGCAGCGGTCGGCGTCGCGACATCCGTCGGCAAAGTAGATGTAGCCGATGGGGTAGGTGCCGAGGTACGTGTCGCTGGGGTACCTGACTGTGTAGCCGGAGGAACCGGTGAGACGTCGGGTAGTCCCGAAGTGTCCGTCGTGGCCGGTGCATCCGTCGGCGGGCAAGTGTCCGCGGGGGAGGGTGAAGACGGTGCAGGAAGGTCTGGTCGAACCCTAATGTTGACCAGCGGCAAGTGGGGCGCAGTGGCGCTCGGTGGTGGAGAGGCGGGCGAGATCACGATGATGCCCGTGAAGGCCTGACTATCCTCATCCTCGTCGTCGGGGCAATCGCCCTGATACACGTCCACCTCCGAATCCTGTGCAGGGGAATCGATCTGGTTCCCCATAACATCTACGTAGAAAAGAGAAACGCACTCAGAGGCTCGATGACCAAATCCCTGACACTTGAAGCACTTCATGTTGGCCGGGGCCCTAGGTGGGGCTCTCGCCGTCGAAGCCATAGTCGATGCTGAAGTCGTCGGGGTAGGTGTGGTCGTCGTCGGTGCTGGTGGGGCAGTGTCGGCGCCCCTCAAGGCCGGGCTGGGGTTCCGGGGCCACCCGGTGGAAGTCGAGCTCGTCTTAGCGGCGCTCGCCGTCGTGGTCGTAGTCCTCGCGGCTGAAGATATAGTCATTGTGGCCGCCTTCTCGAGGATGTACTCGTTATCCTCTACAATCCAGATAGGCACTGGTCAGCCGTCATCGGGTTCAGCTCCAAGACCTTCGCTCCTAACTCGGGCTTCAGCCCTCGGACAAAATAGACGATCTGCTGCTCGGGGCTCTCCACCGTCCCCGCACCTCATGCGGCACTCCTCAAACTCGGTGATATAGTCGCGTACCTTTCCGTCGCCCTGCGAGGTCAAGCCGGTGCAACAATAGGTGAGTCCAGTGGTGAGTCGGAACATACTTGTTCGCGTGCGCTCGTCATGTCGGCCCACGTGAGGGGTGGGTCTCGTCGTGCTCGGGCGGCGGTGACCTCGTTCACCCAAAAGATCTGGGCCTCCTTGCCCAGGCGAGTCTCCGCGAAGGCCGTACGCACGTCATCCTCTGTAATCTCAAAGAAACGGAAATAACTCTCTAATGATCGCTCCCAATCCTCAAAATCGCGAGGTTCCCGACTTCCGTCGAAAACCGGTGTGTCCATGCGAGTGTTCTTCTGGATCAGGCGGCGAAGGTCCTCCTTCCGGCGGCTGGCGTCACCCACTGAATCGTCGTCGCGGCGTCGGGGAGGGGACCTATATGGTGCGTGATCTCGGAGTCGGTCGTCGTGGCGCCGAGGGTGCTGGGCGCCTCCCGCGTACTCCTCGGCGAACTGATCATCGGGCGGATGATAGTAATCATCCCCGCCCAGGGCATCCTGTGGCCCATACTGGCAATCGTCCTGGGGGCCATAATATCCAACCGGTGGACCAAGGTAGTCGTCGTCATCGGGGAATCCGAGCATCCCGGGATCGGCGGTTCCCGGCCTCGGCCTCGGCCCGGGGAGCTCCACGTCGGGCCTGGCCCCACTGTGCACTGCCTTGTGGTCGCGCGCTGCTGGGTGTCTGGTACTATTGTCGTGGCTGCGGCTGCTGAGGGAGCGCTGCTGTGGCTAGAGGCACGGCGAGCTCTGCTGCTGCGGGGCTCTGCTGCCACGGCGGGTACTGCGGCGAGCTGCGGGTAAGGCGGCTGCGGCGGAACCACGTGGCTGCTGCTGTGGGTACGTCGGCCGTCTGCTGGTACCACGGCGGCTGCTGCGGGTAAGGTGGCTGCTGCGGATACCACGGCTGCTGCTGCGAAACGTCGGCCACCTGGTTCGGCTATTGCTGCTCTGCTGCTTGCCGCGCTGCCGCTGCTGGGGACGCGCCGTCGCGTGAGTCGATCGGCGTCGCTGGGGCGGGATGTATGGCGCGACCGGCGGTGGTGTAGGGTCTACTACTGGAGCCTTCCCGGCTCGATGGGTGCTGGGCTCGGTATGTCCAGCGGAGCTGGGTCTACTGATCTACCTCTATAAGCCCTAGGGGGGATGTCACCTATGGACGGCTCTAGTGGAGCCGTGCCTAAACCCGAAAGGGGTTCTCTACCGGTCCTCGTAGGGGATCCATACTCGTCCTGCCCCGTCGGGATCGTGAGGGATCCAGGACTGTGGCTATCTCCACGGGGAGATTCCACGGCAGGGGGATCGATGTCACGATCCCGGTCCTGCTGCTCATCCTCTGCGGCGACACGCGACTGGCCGCACGTGAGAACCATCCTGGCCAGATACTACGTAATCGGGTGGAGTCCTAGTGCAAAGGGTAAGTGAACAATGCAAGTATAATGTATGCTATGAATTTCGAAAGATGCTAGAAATGCAGAGTGCGATGGAAAAGAAGGTCAACCGAGGTGCTGAGCACGGAGGTCAGCACAACCTCGCTCTGATACCAATATGATGTAACACGATAGATGCCGGGATCGACGGCTCGTGTTACAACACAAGGATCTGGGCTAGCTACGACTAAGATGCGTGAAATATGCTAGTGATGCGAATTTTCGAAATAACGAGAAGTACAGGGAGCGGCAGCTGACCTAGGGTGACGTCCGGAGAGCTCTCCAAGCG
The DNA here is from genome assembly GCA_024174645.1 of Lemna minuta. NCBI lineage: Eukaryota > Viridiplantae > Streptophyta > Magnoliopsida > Alismatales > Araceae > Lemna > Lemna minuta. Next base: position 110,960 of record CM044108.1, on the reverse strand, counting down.
CTGCTCAATGGATCGACCTCCCCACGTTCCGTTAGGTCGACTACTAACGACTACGGTGGGATTCCACGACCGGAGTGATCCGCACCCGTACGACGACTGTGAAAACTCGAACGAAACCAAGAAACAAACCCAACCCAACCCGGGCAAACGAGAGGTACCTAAGAAGCTAGTCCCCGGCGGTGGAGCGAGCGCCTTCAGCACTGGGGAAGGTGATAATACTCGATCGAGGGCGGCGTCGTGATCCGGAGATCGCAGTGGCCCGAAGCACCCTCGCACGCGGGCAGCACCAACCTGCAAGTGGGAAAGGCTAGCCGCCGTGAGGAAGGCACAAGAGGATATCACGATACTATCTAGAGGGCGAGGAGAATCCTAGTAGCGGGATCCCTCGATCAGCAGAGGCGTCGGGCGACCCGAGTATCAGGGCCGAAGTGGCAGACCTGTAAATCGACGCTAAGAACACGGTGATCGCAAGCGATCGAACTAGCGGCGGCGAGCAACGTCACGGCCCGGTCGACGGTGGCTCGTCGGCGTCGGAAGAACCTGAAATCAAAGGCAGGAGTACTCTAGCAGTGGCTCGACGGGCGGCGGCAGTGATTGATCCGGCTCCCGGCGGCACGTAGGAGCAGCGGCGGCGACGATCGTCCGGTCGTCGGCGGCTCGGCCGATAGCAGCCCCTGCCCGCGCAGTTCTATCGGCGGTCGGAGGCGGGGGGACTGGATCGTCGAGCAACCGGCGTTGGGCACCAGGGCGGAGGCGACCTGCGCGTCCCGGCGTGGCAGAGGTCGCGCCTGGCGGGTTCGTCGTGACCAAGAGGGCGCGGCGGCGGACCAGGCAGCGGCGTCCAGGGGCGACGGCGCTGGGGTGGCGTCGACCAGTCGGCAGCACAGAAGGGCGGCGCGACGGTTGGCAGATCGGCGACGCTTCAGTCAGGTCCGGCGGCGGCGGCTGGGGAGGGCTTGACGTGGGCGACAGTCGTCAGGCGCGCTGGCGGCGGAAACGACGGCGGCGGCGCTACAAGACGGCGGCGACCTTAGGGCGTCCCCTCTTCCCCTCTTCCCTTCCACGGAAATCCTAAATCGGGATTTCCAGGACCTCTCTCATGGTCGCATGGGGAGGTCACATCAGATTATCGTTTCTCTCTTCTTCATTCCAAAAACCATACACGATACTCCCTCCTCTCTTCCTTATATAGGAGAGAGAAAGAGACGGGTTGCCCTAAGGGCAATCCCGTAATTCTAAGGGGTTTTGGCCCAAAAATAGGCTAAAACCCCTCTAAAGGGCCTAGAACCGGCCCATAAGTTCTAGGGAGGGCCCAAAACACGGGGGAAAACCCTCCCACACGCACACAAATAGTCTCACGAAACAAATAAAGCAAGAAACGGGGAAAACTCGCCGGGTGGATCGCCTCACGCGGTGTACTTGAAGTCGGGGTCCTGGGCATCGGCTCGGGTGCTCCGGCGCGGTAGTACTCGCGCGCCGTCCGGCTCGGCACGTGCTGTCGCCTGATCACGGGCATGGTCCTCCATCAAATTGCATGAACACTATCACAAGGGCCTTGAGGTGAACTATCTAATGAATTTTGGGAAAGAGAAAACTCTTGCGATTCAATAGAGGATATATTTATAGGATTAAAGGAAGGTTGAGTTGGAAATTGACCTTTGTTGGAGCCCATTTCTTTTTCTATACCTCTAGTAGTATCCATGACTGTCGTGGGTGGGCGAACATGTTCCTCCATCCGGTCCATGCGATTTGTCATAAGGTTGAGCTGATCACTCATTCCATGGATGCTTTTCGTTAACTGCTCCATCATCGCCTTCATCACCTGAAAATCAGTCACGTTGGATTCATTAGTTTGTCTAGGTGGCTGGTTATACGGAGGTGAATAGGGTTTAGGTGGGTAGGGTGGCCGGTGATCCTTGTAGTTCTCATTTCCACGTGCATTCCATGGCTTGTATGGGTGTACATAGTTCATGGCATTGACTTCTTCCCTCGCTGCGCATTCTCCGTCATGATGATCCCTGCTCAAACACAAAGAACAAGGAATTTCTTGCACCTTGGACACATTAGTATGAGTCACAAATTTTTCCATTAGGTTAGTTAGTTTTTCAATATTAGTTTCTATTTTCCCTATCCGATACTCATTCCTTTCTATCTTGATTTCCGCTTCTTTACCATGAACATCAATCACTCCACCTCTCTTGGGTTCTACATTCTTACCATTATGATTTAGGCTCAAACGATGGCTATCGGTTTCAGCTATTTTTTCCATGATCTCTTCAATCTCATCATCATATTTTTCCATGATCGATCCTCCACATGAATAATCTACTCTATTCCTAGAATTCTCATTTAATCCATTATAGAAGATATTCATCAAATGCCAAGTACTAAATCCATGATGAGGACATTTCCTAGATGAAGATCTAAACCTCTCCCATGCATCACAAAATGATTCATAATCTCCTTGTTTAAATCCTTGTATCTCTTGTCTAACTTGGTTAGTTCTACCCGGAGTATAGAATTTCTTCATAAAACACACCTCTATTTCATTCCAACTCTCGAATTTCCTGCATAAATTCCTAAACCACTCTCTAGCTCTATCTCTCAAAGTTTCGGGAAAGAGTCTCATCTTCAATACATCTTGAGAAACTCCCGGAATATGGTAAAGAGAGCATTTACCTATCAATTCTTCTAAAAAGGTATAAGGATTCTCATGAGGAAGGCCATTATATGAAGGTAGGGCATTTAAGAAAGAAACATCTATTTTGAAGTTGACATTATCTCCAAAATTCGTCGTGATTTTAGTGAAGCCATCGCTTCCTATAGGAGTGTAATGTTCTTTGTATTTCTATCTTTCTTTCCTCTGATTATCATTTTGATTCTCTTGATTCTGATTTTGATCCATTTCCTCAAAGACTTCCTCAACTTGGCTATTACTATCCTAAGAATTCGAAGATCTTCCTGTTGAGTTGAGATCAATCAACTTAGGTTTCCTTGATCTAGTTCCTTGCATATACTGAATTCAGATCTCCTACAAATTGTATCTCTTATCTCCTAGTTTCTCGCCATATTAATCTTATAATGAGATGATTAGAAAATATTTGAAACGAAAGAAAAGTGAAGTCACTAACCTCAATGTCACCTTGATTCCCCGGCAACGGCGCCAATTGATGAACTAAAACTCGGTTTGATTATATCGTTGTTGTGTGTTCTAATTCATGCAATACATTTATAATTCCTCACTTAGGACAGTAGTAAGCAAGGGTCGATCCTCAGGGAATCTAGGTAATGAGGGTTGAGACGAGAGTAGAAGAGGGGATGAATTCCTATAGTGGAGAATATAAGAAGTTAGAAGAGGAATTTTGTAGAGAAAATGGATGTAATTGGTTAGATTATGTTTAAGTATCCAATTAGAGGAGAAGAGAGATGAGAATTAGATGAGTAGAGATTGATTGAAGGTGAGAAAATGATGAAGGGGAGAAGAAAGATGAATGAGATGGTTTGGAATGATTTGTGGCAACAAATACAACAACCTACAATTAAAATAGAAGAAAAGGTCCTACATTATTCATGGAAAAGGCTTACAAGAGAATCCCTCCTCCGAATCTTCCCACAAACCCCGTGTTGGTGCCAATCCTAGGCCGAGTGGTGCTCGATTCGCTACGACGACGATCTCCTCATGTTCTCCTTCTCCAGAACAAACTCGAGCATCTGACGATGCCTAGCTTGGGCCTAAGCTTCTCCCCCTTTCCTGCTGGTGACCTGGTGTCAAGAGAGAGCCAAAAGACAAGAGAATTCGGAGTGGAGGAGGAGAACTTTTAGGAATTAGAGCTTCCTCCCAATCTGACGGTCGAGATTGATTTTCAAGAATTTCGGTTGTCCAACAAAAATCTCAACCGTATAGATGGGAAGAGAACGATGAGATGAGCCCGTCATCAAAATTTCAGCCCAATCGGACGGTCAGATTAGGAGATAGCACTGTTGTTTCCCCGATTATTTCTGGCCGTTGATTCGGTGATCGCTTGCGTCAGCAGCCCTAAATCAGCTGGCTTCCGTGATCGCGCCACATCGTCATCCGCCAGCCATCGGATTTCCGCCACGTCACCTGAAAGGTAACCAAATTTTAGATAAATGCAAAAGTAGGTAAGTGAAAGGAATCTGCGGCGATTCACTTTCGCCGCAGTTTCCTTATTTAGCGTGAATAAGAGAGCGCCACGTCGCTCTCTTATTCCTGCTTCGCAGTCAACGATGACGGCGTGCCTCGTAGGTAAGCAAAAGGTCTTTAATATTTTATTAAAGAAATCCGTTACGCGAAAAATGACAAAAAAAACTAAGTAGATAAAACGACAAAACAAACGCTCTCCGATTAAGTCAGACGCGCGAGTAGGGACTCGCCACATCACCTGCAGGGTAAGAATTAAAAACGGCGGAGCGGCGATTCAACAAAACGACGAAACAGGTCTACAAAATGACAAACGAGAAGCGCTAAGCGGCGAAAAAAAACAATTTTGATTTTTCGGGATTAAATTGTGCAATCGGACAGTTAGGATTAAAATGCGCAATCGGACGGTCGGGATTAAATCGTGCAATCAGACGGTCAAGATTAAATAGCACAATCAGACGATCGGGATTAAATCACGCAATTGGACGGCTGAAATCACACGGAGTGGAATCCGCGTCATGGACCACGATCCCACCGATTACGCGCGATCTGACGGCGGAAATTACACGGAGTGAAATCCGCGTCACGAGCCACAAATTTTGCGCAATCCGACGGCTGAAATTACACGAAGTGAAATCCGCGTCACGAGCCACCAATTTCGCGTGATCCGACGGCTCAAATCACACGGAGTGAAATCCGCGTCGTGGGCCACGATCCACCAATTTCGCACAAACTTATCTATAAATAGGCCTCATCTCCAATGTAGAATTCATCTTCTAGTTGGCCTCCTTTTGGAGGTTGGCCATTGGTATCGAGGCTGCTAGGGATCAACTATCTAGGTATGTTTAATTATCGTTTGTTCTTCATATGTTCTTGTGTGTTCGCCTGGTATCTAGGATTGTGCGGCGTGACGAACCGAGTGCATCTAGATACCCGACTTGCTTCTTCGTATCCGCTTTTGTGATCGCTTGTTCCATGGCAAGAGTGTTTCGTGTCGAAAGGCCAAGGGAGCACCGGTGGATCAGGTTTTATCTTCTTATCGTATTGAGAATTAATCACCATCGGTCGAATCGTTCTCGAGAAAGTTAGAGGGCTTTGTCACTGAGATCCCCGGTCAAGGGTAGGGCTAGGGTCTTAGCCCCGTGAGGACTGAGGATAGGGGGCAAGGTTGATACTATGCGAGTTCTAGTTGCTTATTCAGCTCATTATTCTACCGTGATAAACGCCAAGCTTGGGCGGTAATTCAAGCTCCGGTAGAATAATGATGACTGCGTCACGATTAGACGGATTGACCGACACTTAGGGTTTATGTGTTAATCTTAGGACATTTCCTTCCTCTTATATCAATCTACTAATCAAACCAATTATAAAAATATCATCTTTAATTTTTCAAATTAGATCATAGTATTCTTCATCATTTTTCCTAATTTTTAGTCCAAAAATTGCTTGATTTTGAAAATAGGATATCTCTCTGATTATAATTCCAAATCACTTGCTTTTGGTTTCTTTGGAATCCTATTTTCATCAGCTTTTCGTGGATAGCAAATTCATCGAATTCTGAGTTCATTTGACCCTTCAATTTGATGTTTGACAAAGGACTGTTCATCTTTCATCAGAAGTCAAACATTGACTTTCAGGGTCAATTACTTTCAATTTACAAATCAGAATTTGATCATTTTAATCTCTTTAGATTCCTCTGGTTCTTAGCTTTCCATTGACATATAAAATTCAAGATTTTGATTTCATTTGACCGGTCAATTTGAAGATTTCCTCCGAGGTGTTCATTTTGGGGATTTTCTGATATTTGATTTTCAATAATTCATAGTAAATCCATTTCTTATCCAAAAATCACGAATTATATATCAATAAATTCCATTTTCTTTTTAGCTTCTAAATATATAATTTTCATAATCTTCTGACACTGTTTAATTCTCTGATTTTACAGTACACCTACTGTTGGTCAAAGTCAACACTTTGACTTTGAGTTTTGACTTTTCTCTATCAAACCCGAGAATTAAATTCTTTAAACTTCTTATTTAGAGTATTTATATCATTTCCACTCATTACTTCTTATTTTTACTTCTTAAAACCCCTTTTATACCTAAGTTTGACCAAGTCAACTCTGCGATTAAAGTCAACCCTGCTCTTTGTGGATCGACCCGATACTTACACAATACTTGATTATTATCTTTGTGAGTTCGGTTTTATAAATTTTGTTTGACCATCGTCTTTGTGTTTTAACGACGCACGAAAACGACTCGTCACTTCCTTACCTATTTTCGAACTCCACTTTCTCTATATCCTCTTATTAAAATATAATATAATTGCTTCACCATTCCTCAATTCTAAATATTCTCCCTTCCGGCCTTATTAATTCTTGTCTCTTATTATTCATCTCACCCATTCCCTATTTCTTCTCCTTGTATTTATCCTCCCTATCATCTATTTAACTCTTCCACATATTCTCTATATTATCATTTCTAAATTCTAAACCTATTCTCACTGATATCTCATCGTAGATCCTCCAATAAACTTGTAGGACTACTTCATCATTAAATCATCAGGTTTTCTCCTCCTTACATACATCTTTCCTCACATCTTCTTCTTCACACCTTCATATTCATACATAACATTCACAATTGTGAATTAGGGATCATGTGAATAGAATGACATGATAAATGCAAAATTGTCGTGAAAAATATCGCCGCTTGACATTGTAGGCATTCCGTTTAGAAACGGTGGGCGTCCTTGAAGATGGAGAAGATCAAGCAACAGGCGTTACACGACGTTTCTTCTTCATGCACGACATGGCACTTTGGTGGCGTACGACCCCCGTCGCCACCAAGGCATGACACTACGGCGCCGGAGGAGCCGACACCCACGCGCGTCCAGCCCCCTCGACAGGCGAAGACGAAGGATGTCGACTTTCACTACACTAAGTGAGGACTTCATCTCGCCACCACAGACTTCATCAGGCTCGCGCGCGCGGGGATTTATCGTTCTACCCTTTCCTTTATTTCGCACTTTTTTAGCCCGCACGCGTTTAAGCGGGCCTTTGCATATCTTCTTCTCTCTCTTTTAGGCCTTGGGGGTGGGTTCCCTTCGTTTCGGGACCCTAGCCTAAGGCCCTTTACGTTTGTGAACCTTATTTCCTTTCTATGAGCATGGGTGTGGGTTGTGGGCATCAAGTGGGCCCTTTCCTCTCTTGGCCCACCATGGGCTCTATAAGAGGGGAAGGGACCCCCTCACAAACCCTAGCCGTCATTTGAGAAAAGAAGAGTTTTCCTCTCGAGTGGCTGCTCAAGGAAGGTTAGGGAGGGAGTCCTACCGCCGACGCTGCCGCCGCCGCCGCCGCGCACGAGTCGTGCCGCCGCCGCCGCCACTCCTTGCTCCTAGCCCCGGGTTCGCTCCACGCCGCCGCCACCGCCGCCGCTCAAGTCGCCGTCGCCGCCGCCGCAGTGATCCGCCGCCGCCGCCGCGCGGCCGCCGCCGCTGCCATGCCGCCGATCGCTCGCCGCCCAAAGCCGCCGCTGCCGCCGCCGCGCGCGCTGCGACCATCATCCGCCTTCTGCGCGCCCAGCTGCCGGCGTCGCGCGACTCCGGCCGCCGTCGCCGCCGACTCGGACCGCCGCTAGCCGCCGCTTAGCCGCTGTGGCCGCTGTCCCGTCCCGCTGCAACCGCCGCCCGACTCGCTATCGCCGCTCACACGAACCGCTGCATCCGCCTCCAGCGCTCCCCTGTAACCGCGCCCCGTCACGCTGTGACCGGTTCCCCCTTTTGCTGCCCGGTCGCCCCAACCGCCGCCGTCCCGCCGATCCGAGTCGCCAGCGTCGCGCCCGGCCGCGATCCGCCCTGCCGCCGCGACGCTTTCCGCGCTCGGCCCGCCGCCTTCTCCTCGGTCCGCCCGCTGCCGCAGTCGACCGAACCGGCCGACGCCTCGCCCGCGCCCTGCTGCGCCTCGCCGCCTCCGCGCCCCGCCGCGTCCCCACCTTGGACATCTCCGCCATCGCCCGCCTGCTGCTTTCTAGCCTACCCCTGCCGCCACCTCCGACCAGTGCCGACCGTCCAGTGCCGACCGTCCATCCGCGCTACCCCGCCGACTCGCCTCAGCGTCCGTTACCACTGCCGCGCTCGACGACCTCCCCCGCCCTCGACCGACGGGCTCGCGCCCGCGGGTTAGGCACGCATTCCCTCCCTTTATTTTTGAAGTGCAATATTTCTTTCAGTATCTTCCGCATCTGTCTCCACCGCCCTCGGGCCTAGTTAGGTCGAGTGATCCTTGGTTACGGGATTGGGATCGTGGATCCGGCCACCGGGTTGACGATCGAGCTCCCACCGACAAATCAAGGTCGCCCTCTCCCCTGCATCGACGAGCCCGGGAAGGACTCCCGACCCCTCCTACTCGGAGCATCCCAGGAACTCTGTGACGACGTGCCGGGAGGTTGGCTGCTTGAGGAGTTCCAAGGCATCATCACATCTTTTAGATACCGTAGGCCATCCCTTCCCTAGTCCCCCCCCCCCATTAGTAACCTAGCGTCAGGCCGAACTCATCCCTCGGTCCGGCATCACACTTTGTTTAGCATTTAATTTCATTTGAGAATGGTAATTTAGTTTAATTTCTCTCTTAATGTTGGTTTTCACAAGTTGAAAGTTTTGAAAATTTCACCAATGATCAATCTTTGATTTCTCCTCAAAATAAAAGTTAAATTCATTGATTTTTTATTCCGTCGAATCGTCTTCGAGTGCTCTTTCTTAAAATACCCAAATCCCCAATTTTTGTTCACTGATTCATTGTCCGATTTGATGAAATTCAAAGAGATCATTAAGAATTTCCCTAATTTCCTGTGGATTCGACCCTGATTTACCATTATATCCCTCAATTCATGAATTATTCTTAAAATGAGTAAGTTTGGACTTTATTTTGACACTTGACCATGTGTATTCAGCGACCACTGGGTCTAGTCTCATCAAATGGCGCCGTTGCGAGGGAATTAAGGGGAAGTGTTGATCAATTTAGTCAATTTTGACTTGGTCAATGCAGAATTTTCTCTTAATTTCTTAAAATTCATGCACACCAATTGTACACCAAGTGATCCAAAGTAGAAATCAATCTTTGAGATCCTTAATTCGATAAGATTAAGTGATTTTGCCCCTTTTCTAAGGATCACGGGCGATCATTTCTTGAAATTCGCGTTAAGAACGCTTCACTCTCATGTATATCGACATTCAAGTACGATCGACGTCAATTTTTTATAATTGTATAAGTATTTATAATTATATCTATGTAAATATTCAATCCACCCTTCCATGAGATGACATATGACCTAGAGATTACAGAATAACCTTTTAAACGTAGATCTTTTTGAGCGATCATCGCAATCCCCCGACACTACCGAGACCTCTTCCATCATAAAACCGATAGAACCAGTAGCAATGACGTAGAACGACGAGGGAAATTCAAGGAAATGCCTTAGTGACTACGCTAGGCCCGTCCTCCAAAGACTTGTCACGAGAATTCACGCACCCCTAAATAGAGGGGTGAATTTTAGAATAGATTCCCATCTTATGAGTATGCTTCATATCTTCAATTGTAAACCTTCCGAGGATCCATATAGACACGTAGACGAGCTCTCCCAAGTTTGTGAAATTAATCATCTTCTAAATGTCTCTGCCGACACGATGAAAAGGAAGCTCTTTCCTGCTACCCTTACAGAACGAGCCAAGGATTGGTTCTTAAAATTAGGGAAATAATTCACTAGTTGGACCGAGATGGAGGAAGAATTTTTAAGAGAATACTATTCCGTAGGGAAAACTACCTCTGTCCGAAAAGCCATCCGCGAGTTTGCCTAAGGCACTACTGAAACTTTCCACGAGGTATGCGAGCGACTTAGAGACCTCACTAGGGAGTGCCCACACCATGAAGTGTCTAACCATGAATTACCACAAATATTTTATGATTCCAAGTCAATCTTTGGATTAGTATATAATTGGAGGAGGAGGGAAGATAATCCCCTTAGGATCTACACTCTCTTTTAATGTTTTAGAGAGGCCTTCTTCATTCATTTCATGAATGGATAATTTCTCAAACTTGTGAATAAGGAGGATAATATTTTGTTGCTGTTGAGAATGATTTCTCTTCCTTAGTTCATACCTAGAATCACTTGGAACCCTTATGTTCTTGTGTTGAGATGATTCTCCATCATAAATCATGCATTCTGCAAAGGATTATAAAAAACAAGGGTATTATAATAGTTAGGGAATGCACCTGGTTTAGAGTTTAGGGGTTTTTTTGGGGGGGCATGTTTTATTTAGCTTGTTTTTTAACCCTGGCCGGGGACTGCTCCTAACACACGCAAGCCCAAAGTATCAACCCATGCCAGGGGGATAAAGTATGTACCTTTGATAATTTGGTGGCGGGTTTCTCCTTGTTAGGTATGCTAAATCATGGAGTAGAGGTGCCGATGAGAGGTATAAAGGAAGGGAATCACCCGATTCCCTAAACCATGTTTGCATCTCTATTACCCGAGATGCAGGGTGAAGCCTATATGGGCACCGGCTTCTGGGTGACATCTCATATGCCCAAGATGCAAGGCGGGGTCGATTTAACTGTCTCGACTCTGGGCAGAGGGAACCTCACGAACCTGACATCAAGTAGTAGTGATGGTGCCAATTCATGACTCTATGCGTGGATGCTTTTGCACACATTAGGGTAGGGAACCCCAAGCGATACGCCATTGACGTGGGGATGTAGGGAAAATAGTGTGTTTAATGCGTAGAGAAGGCATGCCGAGTTGCTCGTGACGATGACATCCTCAAGCCTCTTGTGGCATATCTTTCCATGTGGTAAAGAGGGATCTCTAGTGGGAGTGAACTACATGGGACGCTAGTGCGTCTGCCGTCTGGTTCCTGATGAACTCGATTACGCGTGTTTTCTGTCGTTGTTGTGTATCGATTTCATGCAATTAAATTTATATTTCCTTAGTATAGTTTAAGCAAGGGTCGAATCCACAGGGAGGTGAGGTAATGAGATTAGATATTTAAATAAAAGGTGAGAGAATGTGGAAGAAGTGAGAGCTTGGAAATAAGTGCAAATGTAAATGCGGCATGTAGAGATGAATATGAGTGATAGTTTTTAAGTTTCTTTTTTTAATTAGGAGAAAAATATGAATTCCAATGGAAAAAAAATGTAGAAAGAAATGCAATGGGGATGAGATGATGAGAAGGTGAGAAGAGTGATCGGCGGTAGCGATGGATCAACGAATCGATGTGAAGCGATAGGGAGAGAGAGTTGCAAGTATCGATGATGTCAAAGCCTCTACATTAAAATATAATAAGAAAGAAAAATAAAAGGAAAATACAAATTTACTGTTTATGGAGATGATGAACACAAGGAAGAACTCAATCTAGATCTTCGCACAAACCTCGTCGGTGTGCCCGTCCTAGGCCGGGTGATGCTCGATCCGCTCCGATCACGATCTTTGCTTGCTCCCTTCTAAACTACAAGGTTGAGCATAAAAAAATGCTCCTCCTTGGGCCTTGACCTCCTCTCCCTTTCCTTCTTGTAGCCTGATGCTAAGAGAGAGTCAATAAATGCAAGGAGAGAGAAAATGAAGGCTTTTATAGTGAGTTCTTAGGGTTTGAGTGTAAAGAAGGGTAAAAGAGTCCAATTATTAAAATCATTTTTTTAAGCTTGATTGTTTGATCCAATGGTATAGATGGATAGAGGGTTAAAAGATGAATCTAGATATAAAATTTCAGCTCAAAACTCCATCTAGATCATGAGATATCATGATTTTAATTTAGAGAAATCATAGTCTTTGATTGAGATAGTGTAGAGTGGCATTTCTGTAAATTACTGACTTTGAAAATTCCTATAAATCGGAGGGGTATTTCTGTAATTTTTCACTTTAAAAATCGGAGTGGTATTTTTGTAAATTTTCACTTTAAAAATCAGAGTGGCATTTTCGTAAATATGCTCAAAATCTGAAAAAGTCCCTAAAAAAAATCAGAAAAATTCCAGAAAAATCCCGAAACTTAGAAATTGAATATCTCACAAAATACAACTCCTTTTTTCACGAAATTTTCTCCATTGGATCAAGAATTTAATCCTCTATCTTTTTATCCTAAAATATCTAAAATCATGAGAAAAAATTAACGTCTCATTTAATAAAAATTAAACTTGGTCCAACCTCCTTAAAAATGAGGAGATTGGCCCAATATTCACTCTAAATCAATTTTGGATTAACCTAGAAATCTTATGATGATACCTTTACCAAATCCAAATCTCATTTACCACATTTCATAAAAATATGGTTGTCTTGGTGTTCAAATTTAGTAGAGAGTTGTTTCCTCTTTCCTCGTATCGTCATCCATATCCATGCTTTCCTACTTGCATACCTATGTCCCTACATCCACATAACTCATAGAAAATATTAGAATTCAACCACTTGACTTTGAAAGAGTCAAATGGGGTTAGTGTCATAGTATAAATAATTGAAAAGAATGCTGCATGATAGGACATATCTATTTTTTTACTACATTAGCACTAAATAGATGCAAGTTGAGTATATGAGTGGAATGCAATGATGAATGCAAAAATATCATAAAAGGATGATAACGTGCATTATATGACTAAGAATTATGTGTTAAAACCCATTTATAATGATAAAAATGAATGCATCAATGACACGTTATCAGTTCCCTTCTCGAAACTGGTGGTTGACTCCTCGAAGTCGAGTTTGACATCACATGATGTCAATCCATACACTTTTGAGCCGCCAATGTGTACAATGACCTGAACGAACCATGTCAACTAAGACGTGTGAGTCTGATTCAAGGACAATATCTCGAAGATCGCGTGCTTCACAAAGGAGCAAGCCATCTCGGATCGCCATAGCCTCGACTGCGGTGTTAGTGTAAACATTATAAAACTGCGAGAAAGCAAATATTATGCGGCCACGATGGTCACATAATATGCCTCCCCCTCTTGCCTGGCCATGATTACCTCTAGATGCTCCGTCCACATTGAGCTTAAGATATCCAGGCTATGGTGGTGTCCACATGAAGAAATGAACACTAGTCTGAATTGTCGTAGGAGTAATATGAATACCCCGTACCGGAAGTGCCTCGCACACGGAACTCGAGCGTTTCGCTGCAATAGGCACCAAAGAATAGGTACTCCTAAGCCACCTGGTGACGTGTCGCATAATCTCTATGACATTCATCGTGTTGCCCCTGAGCGCAAAACTGTTTTGCCCTTTCCATATCTCCCATAACATGTATGCTATAGTGATGCGTATAAGAGGTTTTCCTCGAGAGCTAGTTGGCGAGTCAAAGGCTCGTCGAAAGAGCTCCCAAAGAGAAATAGAAGAAGCGAAACTGAGGGCTGGAAGCCAATTCACTAGGAGTCGGTGCCAGCACTCCGTAGCCACCTCACTATAAAAGAATAAATGTTTCATAGTTTCACTTTACGGGGAGCTACAACAATGACAACGGGGACAGATGGCATGTGTGGTAGTATGCATGCGATCATCAGTGGGTAGACCTCGGTGCATAAGTTTCCATAAGAAAAAGGAAACCAGAGCGACGATACCGGGATGCCAAATGAGCTCGCCCCAATATCGTTTTGGGGATCGATGTCGAAAATGCTCCCAAGAGGAACTGCACGAGAAACTACCATTTTTTGTGAGGGTCCAGATAGGCTGGTCTCTAGACATGCCTATCGTGGTCTCTGACATGTCCTCTAATAATCTAAGTGGGAGTCCATGTCTCTCTACGAAGCTACGAGTATTTGCTTCAATAAGTTGAACTACTCTGAGACAAGGTGATAATATGCAATATTAACATCATAAAACATGATTATTAATGCAAATTAAGACATAAAACATTCCATTTGTATGCATGTTATCATACTTTGAGTGCATTTCTATCATTTCATGCAATTTTAAGTTATAATCTCAAAATTCTTCAATTTAGGGTTAATTATTATAAACTAAAGATAAAAGATATTATAACCTATCTATACTTGAGATTATAAGGGGTTTTTAAAGTTAAATAATGAGAGAAATCATTTTTATAAATAGTCATTTAATTTTCTAAAGTTAAAATCTTAAGGAAATGAATGTATATTTGAAATATAAATTAAATCTCTTGTTATTAAAATATTTTGACTTTTAATAATGATAGATAATTGAATTTCACATCCAATGAAAAAAAATCTGGATTAATTTGGAGTTATATTTTGAAAGTTATGAATTTTCTAATTTTCAGGGATTTTTCTGGATTTTTCTGACTTTATTTTGAGTTTAAATTGTTTAAAAGAATTAAAAAAAGAATAAAAAGGGGGATTATTTTCGTGCGGGACCCATGTGGATGCGACGTGGCATGAAAGGCCACGTGGCAGGGCCACGTGGACCCACACGAGCGCCTGCGTGGCGCGGAGGTGACACGTGGCATGCATATTTATATTTACTCGTAATATAGGGTTATAGTACATATAAGCATCCAATATTTTGGATTTCAGCTAACCCTTCTAAATGTCGCATGTTATATACCCGCCGATGTCCTTTAATTTTTCCCATGTGGAACTACGTTCCACACGGAATTTTAAATTGCAGGTGACGTGGCCGAAGGAAGAGCCTTGGATCAAACGGCGGAATGATCAAAGTGCGTGGATCGCGTGGACTCACGGTCCACCAGATCCCATCAAGTGCATGTGCTTTAAAGAATGAGTTATAACGGCTCAGATTAAACGCACGGGGGTGCATCCAGAGCGTCGGATCGTGATCCAACGGCGGTGATCAGATGTGTTTTATAACGCTTATCCACGTGGATTAAATCCAATCCCTCCATCAAGATTGAACGGTCACGATTTAAGTGAAACGGTTCACCGTGAACTTCATCTGAACCGTCGATTGAATTCCATCTGACGGTTACGCCCAAATCACCTATAAATTAAGGTGTTCTTCAATTTTGTAAGATATTCTTGGATGATTTCATCATATTGATCTATCTACACCCCTCCATCATTGAATCTCTCACTTCTAATCTCTTGTAGGCTCGTTTCCACATCCACAGAGTGATTAAAAGTGAAATTTTGTCGATCCATTAAGGAGAATTCGTCTCTTGAACACTCATGTTCGTGTTCAAAATCGCGGAATAAATAGCCTAGATCCAGTGATTAATTTGATCATTTCGATTGCTATCTAGGGTTAGAAAATGTGTTTTCCCTCTAATCTATCATCATGTACCATCAATTTGTAATTTAGGATCATAATTTAGTTTAATTTAGGCTTTAATTTTGACTTTCGTTCTTCCGTTTTTTGGAAATTTCATCCCACTTCGCTCTTTGATTTCTCTGCGATTACTAATCCAAATCGAGTGATTTTTTATACTTGTTTGAGTTATTTTTCTAAATCTACCATTTTCCCTATTTTCTGTCACCAATTCATCGTCTGATTTGATTAATTTCAAAAAGATCTCTCGAAAATACCTTATTTCCCTGTGGATTCGACCCTTATTTACCATTATACCCCTCAAATCGTTATTAAATCATCAAATTGGTAAATTTAGCTTTATTGTTGACATGAATTGGTGTGTAATTCCGGAAGTCTCGAATTATCGTTGCGAAGGTCATAATGGATGACGACCTCGATTTGACCTTCTGACGCTTGAATTTTCTTGATCTGATCAGTGAGTGGCGCGATCAAGCTTTGTTAAATGGCTCGTAGTCGTGAAACTTCTGTTTGCGAATCTTGACGTTCATGGAAATTTATTGAGATCGCGGCAGTCATAGAAGGTAGCGGGCGACATGAGCGCGTTCGGTGATGAGGTTCCGTCTGACGCTGATTCAAATTCTATCCTTGTCTTCCATTCATGTCGAATATCATCTTCTTTGTGCTCGCGTGACAGTGATTTAGTGTGAGATTTAGAAACACTCTGGTTTGTAATTGCCATAGACTGAGTAGGATGCGAGGAAGAAAACGGGCGTTGACGCCGTGTAGGGCTTGATGATCATAGTCATCTTGCTTTACTCATTGCCGTTGGAAGTTAATATTGCTCGGAACTTTTGTTGTTAACTCATCCATCGAGAGAGCATTTTATCGAGTGTTGTTGTTGGACTCACCGCCGAAAACTTTGTATCTCAGTATATAATGAGAAGGACTTGCCCGTTGACGAGACGAGACCACGAGGTCATCGATTTCACACGGTCTCGTGTCAAAAATTAAGCCTAACTTACCAATTTTTGGAGTTTATAACGAATTTAGTGGTATAATGGTAAATATGGGTCGAATCCACAGGGAATTAAGGTATTTTCAAGATATCTTTTGGAAATTGATCAAATTGGATGATGAATTGAGGTGAGAAATTAGGGAAAATGGTGGATTTAGAAAGATAACTTCAAAACGAATCCACGGAATAAAGAATCATCGAATTTGGACTTGATTTCGCGGAGAAATTGAAAATTGAAGTGGAGAGAAATTTCGGAATGGAAGAATCGTGATTTTGATCTAAATTTGACCTAATCCTAAATCTTAATCTAAACAGAAATTAAATCTAAATGGCAGATTAGGAAGCAAAAACCGCTCCCACTAATCCTCGATTGCAATCAAATCGTGGTGATTAAGCCTCTTAATCACGAAGAACACGAAGAACGCGATCGGTGGATTCAAGCTCCGATTTCTCCTTCGATTCTCCACCAAATCTTGATTTCAACCCCTCCGTGGATGTGGAAATGAGAGAGGAAGAGGATGGAATCAAGAGAAACGAGAGGAATGGTGTCTAGACAGCTCAATTTGATTGAAATCCAACTCGAATGTCTTAAAAAATCGAAGAACTCTTCGTTTTATAGGCTAAATTAGGCGAAACCGTCCGATCGGTGTCTTTAAAGCTCTATCAACGGTCCAGATGCATCCGTAACGGCGAACCGTTACGATTAAAGCTCGGCCTTCAGATCTTGATTGGACGCTTGACGTGTCGTTTTCGTGCGTCGTTAAAACACAAAGACGATGGTCAAACAAAATTTCTAAAACCGAACTCTCAAAGACAAGATATAATAATCAAGTATTGGGTAATTATCTAGTCGATCCACAAGAGCCAGGGTTCACTTTAATCGCAGAGTTGACTTGATCAAACTTAGATTTAAAAGGAGTTTTAAATAAGAGAAAATAAGATGTAAGATATGGAAATGATATAAATAAGGTAAAAAAGAAGCTTTAAGAATTGCAATATCGGATTTGACAGAGAAAAGTAAAAAGTCAAAGTCAAAGCATTGACTTTGACCAACAGTAGGTGTTCTGCAAAATCAGAAATTTAAACAGAGTTAGAAGATTACGAAAATTAGATATTTGGAAACTAGAGACAAAATAGAATTTATTCATATATATTTCGTAATTTTTGGATAAGAAATGAATTTATTATGAATTATTGAAAATCAATGATCAGAAAATCCCCGAAATTAACACCTTAGAGAAAATCTTCAAATTGAATGACCAAATGAAATCCAAATCTTGCAATTTATATGTCAATGGAAAGCTAAGAATCAGAGCAATCCAACAAGACCAAAATTATCAAATTATAATTTTTAAATCAAAAGTATTTGACCCCGAAAGTCAACGTTTGACTTCTGATGAAAGATGAACAGCTCTTGGTCAAACGTCAAAGTGGAGGGTCAAATGAAGTCAGAATTTGATGAATTTGCTATCCACGGAAAGCTGATGAAAATAAGAATCCAATGAAATCAAAATCAATATATTTGGAATTATAATCAGAGAGATATCCTATTTTCAAAATCAGAGACTTTTCGGACCTAAAATTGGGGAAAATGAAGAACACTATGAACTAATTTGCAAAATTAAACTTCTAAATCTAATAAAAACTCAAATTACCTCCTGATAATCGATCAAATCTCACTACTAACCCGATTGCCACAAGAATGGGGCTTCAATTCTCGTGGATTGAAGCGAATTTGCTCGGATTCTTCCTCGCGGATTTTCGGAATTCAAGGGGAAAATTCGATGAAATCAAAGAGAAATTCACGATCAATACCGCTCCAATTGTGTCGCAATCGAGTCTAAACGCGAGGGGATCACGATGAACTAGAGATCTTCCTTGAAATTTGCTTAATTGCCTTCATAAATCGATCAAAAGTTAAGTTTCAAAAGGGGAAATACATTGGTTTTAAAGAGGAAATTGGCCCGAAGATCGTGGCCAATTGAAGCGGTCGTGGAGGCGGTTTGGCAAAGTCATGGGAGCGATTCCTTAGGGCGGCATCGTGGCTTCCCGATCGGCTTGAAATACGCATGGATTTGGCTTCAAAGTGGCCTAAAAAAGACCACGTTTTCCGCCACGATCGGGCCACGATCGCGTCACGATCGTGGGTTAATCATCACCCTAGGTCACCGTCGGTCATCGTCTTGATCGATGGAGATGATTCCATAGCGTAAGCTCCACGATCGCGGCTCGATCGCGCCGCGATCGCGGCTCAATCGGACCGCGATCGTGGAGTTCTTCCACGTGTCTTCGTAGCCGTCCGATAGCGCTTCAGGTAAACGGATGATCACGATCGCGCGATCGCGTGGTCCATGATTTCGATGAGCGTCCGCCGTGAGATGAGAGAAGATCGCGGTGATGATCGTGATCGCGACGCCCTCCGTTCGATGAAGATCCAGCGCTCCAGCATCGTCCACGTGTCGCAAGGTAAGCCATCGATCTTAATCCACTTACTCTCCTTTTTTAGCACGTGTTGTAATCAGTGATCGCGTGGACTCGGGTCCACGCAATCGTCGCCGTTTAGATAGAATCCAACGTCTGGCGCGTCGCCACGTGTCCTGCAAAAAAGAAGAATTGTGTGGGAACATAGTCCCACACGGAGGAAATGACAGGAAACCTTGCGTTTAAATAGGGAAGCGCATTATATCATTAGCCAGTTCTAAGAAGAGGCTTATATTATATGTATTATAATCGTGACACGTGTACACGTGTCATTCATGCGCCACACATGGGCCACCTGCGGCCCTGCCACGTGGCCTCAGAGCCACGTCGCATCCGCCGGTGGTCCCGCATGCCACGTCACCGCCTCGCCACGTCACTGCCTTGCCACGTCAGCTTACGGGGCCTGTGGACCAAAATACCCCCCCTTTTTTGCAAATTCAATAAAATTAATCAAAAAAATTACTTTAAAATTCAAATAAAAATCGGAAAAAGGGCCTAAAACTTCAAAAATTCATAATTTAAAATATACAACTCCTTTTTAATCAAAATTGTCTCCATTGGATCACAAATTCTTTTCTTTTTAATATCATGTCATTCAAAATATATTTAGAAAGAAGAAATCAAGATGACTTATAATTTAATTACATCATTTCTCATTAAACATTCTAAATCATAAATTCATCCTAAAATCATCCTTTCCAAACATTTACTAAAGTCAAAACTCATCCAATAACAGAGATTCACTTCTATTATTAAAACAAAAGATTAATCATCTATTAAGCATGAAATTATCTCTAATTTACGCATAAATATGAACTTTAGTGAAATGACATGCCAATGGAGAAAATTCCTAAAAAGTACGATAACATGCATCATATTCACATAAAATAATCATGAATATGAGTTAATTAAGATAAGAATTCAAGTTATAAATGCATGTTATCAACGCTCCAGATTGATCGCACAATATGCGTTTATAACGCATCAAAACGGCGCCCGTCGGATCACGATCTAACGCTTCAGATGCGTTTGATCGCATGAAATCGTGGCCGTTATAACTTGATTTAACAAGGCACGTGCGCGATCAGATGATCTGTGGTCCGCGCGTCCATCCGATCGGCGCGCTCCGATCGCGATCCATCGCTCCAATTCACGCCACATCACCTGCATTTAAAATGTGTGAGACTTAGTCCCACACGGAAAAAGTTTAGTCAAACCGTCGAGTTTATAAACTCCGGCGGTTATGAGGGTCGAATACCCTCCCGATATACGGGAGGCTGAATACCTCTTATTACATATAGTATGAATATAAATAATTATGCACGCCGCGTCGGCGCCGCGTGGGCCCGCGTGGTGCTGCCACGTGGCCCTGAGTGCCACGTCGCATCCACATGGCCCCGCGCGGATATTAAACGCTTTTTGCAATTTTTTAAATTATTTTCAACGTTTTAAATCAGAAAATAAAATCGGAAAAATCCAGAAAAATCTCTAAAATTTTTAAAAATCATAACTTTCAAAATACAACTCCAAATCAATCCAAATTTCTTTCATTTGATCTGAAATTTAATTATCTATCATTCTAAAAAGTCAAATTATTTAAATAACGAGAGATTTAATTATTATTTCTAAAATACATTCATTTCTTTAAGATTTTAACTTTAGAAAATTAAATGAATGTTCATAAAAATGATTTCTCCTATTATTTAACTTTAATAACCACTTATAATCTCAAGTAAAGATAGGTTATGAAATCCTTAATCTTTAATTCATCATAATTAACCCTAAATTAACGCATTTTGAGATTATAACATAAAATTGCATAGAATGATAGAAATGCACTCAAAGTATGATAACATGCATATAAATAAAATGTTTTATGCCTTATTTTGCATTAATAATCATGTTTTATCATGTTAAGATTGCATGTTATCACCCGTGCGGGGATCCTCGTGCTAGTGCATGACGTTGGAGCTTTATTTGTTTATCTTCGGTGGGTTCGGCGTTGTGACTGTGACCTGTAGTAATGCGGAGTCTTTTTTTGATTAGCCTTGTTCAGTAAATATAAGGGCGAGTTTCTTTTCTTCATCACCCACAGGGTTAGTTTCATATTAACTCATTCCCTCGTAATTGCAGATGGAGGAGGTGTGACTGTTATCTGTTTCATCTTGGAATGAGTCATGAGTTTGATAACCATTCGACTATGATGGTCTTCATGGTGAATTGTCTTCATAATAGTCTTGGAAAATTAGGAGAAAGACCTTTGATGACTGTCTTCTTTAAGGGCATATCGTTCTTGTTGAGTATTGACGTATCATTTTCGTGTGTCGTTAAAT
>CM044108.1:70308-89253 GCA_024174645.1 Lemna minuta | reverse complement strand
CGGGAACAAAGCATAGTTCCATCATGAACGGATTGTATTGTCGAAGACAGTGACGATAGCTAAACGCTGAAAAGCTGTTGAAGAAGCTAAGAAACTTCACTATTGAAGAAGCTAACACGATGAAGCCGTGAGTAGAATTCCTTCAACTTCTGACTACCTTAAAGAAGAAGCTCAGTTGACTGAATCAACAAAGCAATAAAGAAACGATGAGAGTGTTCAGTGAAGGCCCACGAAATCGACGGTTTTGACTTCTACACGCATTTCATATTAAAAGTGATATCGCCCATCTTCGTGACGTGCATTTCCCAGCGTCGTCGCGTTGTCTCCCAGGTGTGCTAACAGAAGACCAATAGAAGCCAACGATTATTCCCGGTTCCCGCTCGCCGACACTCCCCGAGAAGAAAGCCGACCGGTCGAATAGCTTCCGCGAGTGCAATCAATCTGCAATCATTCCTACGTCCTGATATTTCAAAGCATCTGATGCAGGACGGGGGGTGAATACCCTCGTACCTGATCAATGAGACGTGACGTCTGGTGGATGGGCCGTCGGCCCGATCCGATAAGAGTGTATGGTCCTAGACTCTAGGTTGACCACCTAACCTAAGAACAGGCAAGCGTGCCAATCAGAAAAACCAATACCGGGTAACCCGGGAAGACTCGCGATGATGGGTAGGGTAAGACCCTCTCGATCCACGTCCGGAGGCACGGAGTCACTCATCGTGGAGTAGCCGACAGCTGCAGCTCACACTCAGTGTTGGACGTGATGCTCACGTCAGAAGTCTCGATCCTACAAATCTATCCTACCCTACCTATGTTCGTCCGAAGGCGGTGGAAACAAGCCGAGGAAACCCTTCGAAAGGTAATTAAACTGAAATAGGGAAGGGTACTGAGCTAACCTTCGGGGCTACGTAGCCCGACGGGTCGTGACGGGCGGAGAGTCGGCGCGGGCAGAGCGTCCCGGCGAAGGCGTCGCGTAGAATCCGACTACGGGCCTTCGAGTAGCTGGGAATCGTTGTCGATGGCAGGGTTTGATGAGTGGCCGGACCACAGAGTAAGGTCGCCGGTCTCTGTGATGCGCGAGATAGACAGACGGTGGCGAGCAGACAAGGCTGATAGGCTGGTCAACGAGCCCAGCCCGTGACTAGTGACCACGGACGAGCACACGAACGCCGGGAGCAGGTGAGCGATCCGCAGCTAACAAACACCCGGACGAGCATTGTGGCGGAGATGGCGGTTGATCCTCGTACGGACTGGCAGACGATTCACGAACCAAAGGGGGGGGAAGAGGGTGCGTCGCAGACGCGGCGAATGGTGGGTCACGGGAGGGAGTGGCGAAAGTCGGTAAGTAGGGAAGGAGGATCGCGGAAATAAGGCGAGACGAGGTGGGCGAGTAGGAGGTGAGGGAAGACGTGAGGCGAGTGAGGAGGAAAGCGCGTTGTGGGACTTTGGAGGAGGTCGTGGGACGGAAAAGGAAGTAAGGCGTCTCGTGGGGGGAGGGTAGTCGGCCGTACGCCACAATGCACGTGGGGTGCCAGTGCGGCGGGGTCGGGCTCTCTCCCGCGAGACATGCGAGCGGAAACGTGGCGACGACGTAGTGGGAGACGGCGGTTCCGTGTTAGCGAGCGGGGAAGCGGCTTTTGCGAGGCTTCGCGGTGTGCGAGGCGGCGACGGGTAGGAATCCCGCTCTCCTTCTTCTCGCGACGCTTGCCGGCAAAAAGCGTGGCGTGTTCAGGCGGAGGCCCCGCGGTCTACGCGGTGGCGAGGGCGAGATGCGGCGTCGGCGGGCCTTGAGGTGTGCCAAGGTGGCGAAGCACCTAGGGGAGAGGATGAGCTGGCGGGCCGGACTTCTTCTCCCGACGCACCTTCAGGTGGACGAACTGGGTGAGTGTAGCACCCGGACTAGTTCCGGATGTCGACGAGACGAGACGAGACGAGACGAGACGGTCGCGGGAGTCACCACGCGCGGAAGAGAATTATCCTCCCGCGCCCTGGGAGGGCGATGAGAGTAGGATACCGAGAAAGAGAAAGGGGACCGGCGATCGGGGAAATCGCATGTGGCGATTCGGTGGCGTTGCAGGGTCGGATCCTGCTGGTCGACGCGGGGAGAGAGGGGAAACGGGCCTCCCCCTTTCTATCTCCGTCTTGATCTCTCGCCGACCAAGTGCTTCATCCAGAGGTCTTGTCGTCCAGTGGCGGTCGCACGATGGTCTTCCCAGGTACGTCTCCTTTGAGGCCTCTCCCTCACGATCTCCCTTACGTGAGAGAATAATTGATGGAGAATTATTTTGAAACATGAACACAAGGGTTATAAGTGAACCTATCCTCCTCCTTATCCACCAACTCGAAAAGATTATCCATTCATTAAATGGATGAAGAAGACCTCTCTAAATAATTAAAGAGAGTGTAGATCTTAAGGGAATTATCTTTCCCTCCTCTTTTATTTTATAATGATCTAAAGATTGACTAGGACCATTGAATGGACCTAGTCAACCACCTTCTACCTTGATATAGGTTCCCTAATTTCCAAACCACATCCACTATATCATAGGTACCTTTATATAATTATAAGTAATGATCTCAAGAAAGAAAATCAGTAGGAATCTATTTGTATTTTCCTTCTTTCTTGAAGACCACCTATAGTTAGAATTTTTTTTAGAAGAGATCTATTATTGATGGAAGAAACTATCTTCCTATCCTATTCAAGAAAAATCCCTTGCATGAATAAATCCATGCCTATAGTGACTCCAATCAGATTGAAGAGTTGAAGATGTTGGTAATAAGTTGAAGCAATCTACCATTAAAGAAGATCATTCTCTCCACTACTTCCGATTCAAGCAAGAATATAATGGTTAAAGATGAAGCTTGAAGAAACTCCTGAACTACCTCCTATCTTAAATGAGCCTTCCACGAAATTGCTTTGAATATTCATGAAGGACATCAACTTCAAAGCAGATTCAAGAAGAAAAGAAGATAGATAAGAAAAGAGAATTTGAAAAGCTCTATGCTCTTGACAAGAACGGATACGAGTCCACAGTCCAGGACAGGAGCTACGAGGTTGAAGCATCTTAAAGAAGACTTCCAAAACATCTTCAACGAGAACATCGGCGGAGCGAAGCACATAATAGTGTTATTGTGCAACGTGGACGCGGAGAATAACGACCGAAAGCACAAAGAATGCAAACGACAGGGAGTTTTTACGTGAGAAACACTTAGCGATGGCGAGAGGATTTTCCTCAGTCTTCTCCCCGTCGTCAATAAATTGGTTCAGAGCATCCATAAGGATCTCCCTCCCAAAGCTTTCTCCATGCTCAGCGGAATCTGAAGAGGACAAAATCTCTAGATTGAGATCCGCAAGGACTCCCAGAGAACGCAAAGACATCCGCGATCACAACGGTAATCTTGCCGTCAAGTTCTTTCAACCAGGATGCTATTCATTCTACTATGGAGTTTGGTTCTGCGTGCGTCTCCAACAACTTCACAGGAAATAGGACGACGACGCTACTAAATTGACTTCATGAAGAGAATCGCTATCACCATCAGCTACTGATCTTTCATCATAGCGCGGAGCGAACATTGAGAATACGAAATCGGGTCAACCCGGTCAAACCTTCCCTACAACACACGAAGATGACGGAACTAAGGAGCTAACGCTTCTGCTGGGACAGCTTCGAAACCTATCAAACAACAGCAGTTATTCGTAAACAATAGCATCGCCGAATTTACCCAAGGCTTTAGAGGAAATTCTCGGTCGGTGGTTACCATGGAAGCAAGACTTAAATTATGAAATCCGTAAGGCGTTTCGCGTGTTTCCACGTGCGTGATGATTACGTCGAATGAAGACGCTTGAAATTCACTCCCGAGGAGTCATAACTATCCGTAACTGCCCCTACCATGACAACGCGCCCTTTCATTCTATTTCGCTCTTCTCCTGCTCTATAAAAGAGAAAATGTAAATGGAAAACAGATGTTGTTTTTTTAATGAAAAGTTTGGTTACCGGTTCGTTTTTACCCTGTGTTTCATGGTGTTCTTCCTCCGTATCTCCATCATCTCTTCCCGCATCATCCTTCTCTCCGAGATTCTATCCTCCTCTCCCTTTCTCCCTCCCTTTCTGTCCGCCTTTCATCCACTTCAAGTCGGAAGCCTATCGAGGATATTCAGGATCGTTGGGTGATTTCGGAAGCATCGTCTTCATCGTCGCAAGTCAGGTATCATCCTCACTCGTTGACCGTGAATATAGTTCGCAATCCTAAATCTAAAGTCCAACGTTCGA
Organism: Lemna minuta; assembly: GCA_024174645.1. Classification (NCBI taxonomy): domain Eukaryota; kingdom Viridiplantae; phylum Streptophyta; class Magnoliopsida; order Alismatales; family Araceae; genus Lemna; species Lemna minuta. The sequence continues at coordinate 84,982 of CM044108.1, read as the reverse complement.
TTCTCTGTCCTCTCTAATTCTCTCCCCGTCACCTTATTATTTTCCGACGCCCTCTCATCTATTCCCGATCTCCTCTCATCTTACACCCCTCTCCCTATTTCCTAAATATAATATATATCATATATTTTCATTCCTTCGCTCTCTTCCGCAACCTCCTATTACTATCCTTTCTCTCTTCCCCATCCACTATCTCATATTATACGATTTAATAATATCACTCTTCCTCTAAATTATATTCTCTATTATCTCATTATTATCATCCATTTATACTCCTATTATCCTCTGTCATCATAATTCCACATTACCCTATAATTCCTCTCTTCTCATTTACCATCCATCCAAAGTGATATCATTCATAGATCCTCCCCAATTTGTAGGAATATTAGTATTTCTAAATATTCTACATCACATTTGGTATCAGAGCTCAGTTTGAATTGATATCATTTAAGTGAAAATCATTATCATGTCATCATTGATATTTAATCATTATGAATACTAGATCAACATCCATTGCTTCTAACACTACTGCTGATATGAATGTTAGTAGCAATATCTTGCATATCCCTGATGATCCCACCCAAGAGGAACCCATGCCTCCTTGGGCTAGAGTTATGATAGAGCGTATACAAGCCCTTATTGACATAGTAGATCGAGATAACTGTAGGACTGAGAACCTAGAATCTGTAGAGGAACCGATGCCTTCTTGGGCTAAGACTCTTTCAGAGGATTTACAAGACCTAGATATTAAACTTGATCAACATGACATTAGGCTGAAGAACCTAGAGTCGCTGGATGAATCAGATTCTTGGGAAGATAGCCCTCCTCAAATAGAGATTCCAGATGAGCCTATTAATGATTATCCTCATTTCTCTAATTTTGTGCCTTCTAGTGATCATTATCTATAGGATATGATTGATTATCAGTCTAATGAAGTTAAAGTGGACATCCCTATGATTAAGGAAGTAGATGATCCAAAAGAATACCTCAATGAGGATATGATTAGCAGCCTTCCAAAGACCATCCAATGCATAAACCCTACCCCTAGATCCAATAGGATCGTTAGGGGCTATAAATGCAAGAAAGTAGGGCATATTAAAGCTAATTGCTCCAAAATGATCATAGTTATGGATGATTCCAATCCTTTACCTACTGATGATAGTAAGAATATTGAATTAGAAGATGAAAATTATGGATTAGATAAGGCAATATCTCTTAAGCATGTTCATATCATTCATGACATTGTTTTGAAAGAATTTGCAACATCATACAAACGATTTAAAACCTTTATTGCTTTTCCTAGAAGATTTAAAATTCTTAAACCAAGTCATTTAGTAAATATTAAATTTCACCCTCCTAAACTTCTTATAATTTCTTTTAAATTTCAATTCACAAACCATGTCCCTTTTAAACTTTTCATAAAACTAATACATATATTTGGTATCATATTTATTGGGGAATATCTACTTCACTTACTACTTTTGATTTAGTAGAATTTCATATACTTATTATAAAATTTTTTCGTCTCCTCATCCTCTTGAAAGTGAACTTTTTCAAAATTCTTTCCTTCTCCTACTCTTGTGTCAAATGTTGGACTTATAGATATGATCATTGATCATCGAACTATTATCACTGATCTTAAAGAGGATGATTACTTAATTTTATTACAATGGAATGACAATAATTAGGGCATGTCAAGACCAATTGTCCAAAATTAGCCCTTGTCATATATACTTCTGAACCTCTTCCAGATGATACTAATGAGGAAGTTGAGTTAGAAGATGAAGTTTATGAATTGGATGAGACCATGATCAAGAAATCCTACATCAGGATGACTTGTATGCCTTGGTGCTTATACCCTACAGGTGAGCTAACAGCTGGCTGTGTACACATCGCCGTGTACACAGCCTACCATTTCTTCATTTGATTGGTGGAGGCCAATCACATGCAAATCCTGTGTACATTGCTCCGAAAATCCATTAGTAACAGTAGGCCCATTAAGGGCATTAATAAAATGAATTGAATTTAAAAGATTTAAATGAAGGTGCTAATTGCTGAAAAAGAAAAGAATATGCTTCAAAAGAATATGAATTTTCTTGTCCAAGAGTTGCTAGTAGAGTATTTATTTATGAGAGTAATTCTTACTTAAAATTTCTCATAACAGCCCTAGTTATTTGTCATTAACTCATTCATGTTCAAGTGCAATAAAAGTGTTTAGTTCAGGCATAACATCATGATAACATGCAAAATCCTTGTTGATTTAAAACTTTCAATGATCAAAATCCAAATAAAAATGATGGTTTAGAGCATACTTTTGCCTGTTATCACTTCTTCTAAAAGCTTGTGGAGTCTTCTAGATTACTTTAGATGATTATGGATACTTCTAAAAGCTTGTGGAACTTTCTAGATGTTGTAGAAAGTTATGGACATCTTCTAGAGAGAGAGTCTCTAGAAGCTTCTAAGGAGCTCTATAAAAGGAGGAGCTCACCCCAAGCTTGTGGCAACCTAAACGAAACAACTCAAGAGCATCCTAAGGGAGTGAAACCCTTGTGAAGGAAGGGTCAAGCTACTTGGATAGTTGGAGAAAAGAGAGAGGGCAACATAACATATTTGAAAGAGGCTTTGTGAAGAGGTAACACTAAGTGTGGCTCTTCTTGTTGGTTAGTCCCTTTAGTAAACTTGTTATCTTTCCTCCTTTTGTCCTAGCTGTTTTGGACCTCTATTGTAAACATTTGCCATCCCATTTAAGAAGGTTATTTTTCTCCAATTTGTTAGTTGGTTTTGTCTAATCTCATCCCTCTATTCTTGGTGGATACTTAAGCCCTATATGGGCTGATAACATGCGTACTTGACCTGAAAATTCATGATTTCTCACTACTTTTAAAGCATAGATCATCACATCATAGTTCATGTTATCATGTATTTATAACATTTTTGCATATATCATGAGATTTCACATTAATACGCATTTGTATTAAATTGAGGTTAATCTGATGCATATTTGATGTTTGACCTTTCACAAGGTCAAACTATTATAAGCTAACCATATTTTGTTGAGTTTTTTATGTGTAGATTCTAAAATTAGCAAAGAAGGAAGATTGAGAAGAAAGAGGGTTCAACAAGGAAGACAATGGCAAAAATTTCACCCCAATCTGATTTATATATTGGGAGATATTGGATTTTGAAACCAGGGATATTTCTGTAATTACGACAACTTCTCTTACAATATTTTGAGTTTTTTTTAGTGCAGGAGGGGCAGTTTCGTCTTTTGCATGCCTGTTTAACCTACAGAAGCTATAAAACACAGATGGGGGAAAGAAGAACTCACGGTTCTTCTTTAGGTTGCTCCTAGCAGAGGCTAGCCGGAGGAAAGCGAGCGCCGATTGGGGAACGTCCGCGAATCAAGCGTCGATTCTTGTGAATTTCTTTGCGCTTCGATTGCTCTTCATGTCAGAAGCAACACGCCTAGCCTGGGCGAAATGTACGGGCTCTCGAATGAGAAACTGAAGCCGAAGCATCACATTGCATTGGTTTGATTGCGTTAATTAGGTTAGAAACACTTTATTCTTCAACTGGACCGTGAATCTCTGTTTTGGAAAATCAAACTTATGATGTTTTTTAGTTTCTTGAAATTTCTATTTTCAACGATTTAGAACTTCAAGGATCTTGGTCCTTTCTCATCAATTTTTGTATCAATCTTTCTTCTACAGCCAATCTATCACCTTCTCTAAAGATAAAAATAAGAATCAAGCTTCCAATCGGGCTTATGACTTTCTACAGATTTTGAAATTCCAGATTATGATTTCTTGTTTTTCAAATCTTGAAAAACCTATTTCTATAGATTTCGAGTCTTGAATTCTCTTGATCCTTTCTAATCATTTTCTATATCAATCTTTCTTCTACCGCCAATCTATCACCTTCTCTAAAGATAAAAAAATAAAAATAAAAATCAAGCTTCCAATCGAGCCTATGATGTTCTTCTCCATGGAATCGACCTCGAATTACCTCTATACTAGTCTTAATCATAACTTTAGGAGATCCGAGAATTTTCTTTGATACGCAACCTCATGTTTCAACGATCGTGAGGTTTACGCTTATCATGGGCCGAGAGGGGAAAGGGCCCACTTGAGGCCCACGACCTGAAAGCATAAACATGCTCATAGAAAATAAAGAGGTTCACAAAGAAGAAGTGCTTCCGAATAGAATCCCGAAAAAGAAAGAACCTACCCGGAAGCCTAAAAGGGAGAGGGAAAATAAGCAAGGGCTCGCTTAAACGCGTGCGAGCCAAGAAAGTTTGTAATAACAAAAGAAAGCAGATAGGTCTACGGGCGCGCGAGTGATAACACATAAATTTACCACCTTTAATTATAATTTTTTATATACATTGGGCTTAAAATGAATATATTTATGTGTTATTATAATTAAAATTGCTTAATTTGGCTTTATTATGATTTTATGGTGTTTCCTGAACTTTATAATATTTGAATATCTCTCTTAGATTATAAATGAGCAATGAAATGAATTTTTAAAGCAAAATATATTTTTTTGTTTGGATCTATAAGTGATTTAAATGAATTTCATGGCTTATTTCCAATTAATCTAATGATTCTTGCATAATTATTGTAGTCAGGGGCATATCTACAAATTTTGGTTTTGAAAGGTAAGCCAGATAGGCGCCACCAGATCGCGACACGTGTCGCGATCTGGAAGCAACGGTTAATTAGTTTTAATAATACTTTAATATTATTTTACTATTTCGTCTTTTGTCGTTTACTCACCGTGCAGAAAACGACAGAATCCTCGCCGCAAGAGTTGACCGAGAGTAGAATATGAGAATCTGACGTGTCGCGGTCCTATTCGTTGTAGATCGTTCGCGTCATATTCTCGTTTTTGTCGTTTTGCAGAATCGAAGTTATATTAAAATAATATTCTATTTCGTTGGTGATTCCGTTTTGTTTTTCGTCGTTTAGCGTTTCTTCTTTGTCGTTTTGTAGTTTGAGTTTCGTCGTTTTGTTGTTTTAAGCTTCTCTTTTCTTTTTTGTCGTTTTGTTTCCGCGATTCGTCGTTTTCTGATTAAAATATTAGTTTAAAAAGCTAACTTACCTGCGCAGGTGAGGGCGGAAGACGCGCCGTCTTCTTATTCGTGCGAAGAAGTGACGCTTGCTTACCTTCTATTTTGTCATTTAGTCACTAACCTGTGCAGGTGACGTGGCGAGCATCCGACGGTCAGTTTCCAGTCGACGTGGCACGATCGCATGGGCTTATCGGTCAGGGACTGAATTAAGAAGAGGAGACCATCAGATCGACGGCCAAGAATGCTCCAACTTGGAAGGCTGATATCTTCTGATCCAGCCGTCCGATTGAGCTGAATTTTTGGTGGGATACCAATCTCGCAGTGCTCTTTCCATCCGCACGGTCGGATTTTCCGTTGGGCTCCTGGAAACACTGGGAATCGATTTCGTCCGTTAGATTGTTGGAAACCCTAACTCCTAAAAGCACTCCTCCTTCCATTCCGAAATTCTTGTCTTTTGGCTCTCTCTTGACACCAGGTCACCAGCAGGAAAGGGGGAGAAGCTTAGGCCCAAGCTAAGCATCATTGGATGCTTGAGTTTGTTCTGGAGAAGGAGATCAAGAGGAGATCGTCGTCGTAGCGAATCAAGCACCACCCGGCCTAGGATTGGCATCAACACGGGGTTTGTGGGAAGATTCTGAGGAGGGATTCTCTTGTAAGCCTTTTCCATGGATAATGTAGGATCTTTTCTTCTATTTTAATTGTAGGTTATTGCATTTGCTTCATAAATCACACCAAACCGTATCATCCATCTCCATACGATTTCCCCTCTTTTATCTCTCCTTTTCTTCTCTTTTCTCCCCTTCAATCGATCTCTACCCTTCCAATTCTACTCTCTTTTCCTCTAATTAGTACTACAGAGATATAATCTCACCAATTACATCCATTATCTCTATTTAATTCTCCTTCTAACCCCTAAATATCCTCCACTATAGGATTTCACCCCTTCTTCTACTTTCGTCTCAACCATCATTACCTAGATTCCCTGAGGATCGACCCTTGCTTACTACTGTTCTAAGTGAGGAATTATAAATGTATTGAATGAATTAGAACACACAACAACGATATAATCAACCAAGTTTTAGTTCATCAGCGAGCCCGGGGTGTGAGGGACCGTGGTGAGATGAGGTCCTCATGCAGTGTAGCGGAAGTCATCGTCCTTCGTCTTTGCTCGTCGAGGGGGCTGGACGCGCGTGGGTGTCGGCTCCTCCAGCACCGTAGTGATTTGCTTTGGTGGCAACGGGAGTCGTAGGCCACCAATCTTCGCCACCAAATCCGAGACAAATAGTACATTAAGAAGCTGTAGAATGCCCCCATCCTTCTGATTAATCTCAATATCGCCAGTCATATGATTCGTTGCTCCCGTATCAAGATACCAAAGAGCTGGATCACAGAGCGCACGCTTAGATCCATGAAGGAGCAAATCACTTGCCTCTTCAACCACAGCCATCAAGAGAGAGGAGGTCGCCGCCACTACCGGAGTGAACTCGAACACATAGGCTCGATCATCTTGCTCTTTCTTGTTACTAGTGCATTCATAAGCAAAATGTCCATATTTCTGACAATTGTAACATTGAATTACCGATTTGTCAAATGATTTATTGTCTTTGTCTTCATTTGAGGCAAATTATGCCCTCGACCTGGCCCTCGGCCTCTGCCTCTATTGCGGCCTCGATGACGTACTCTTCCGCGCGATGAGGACTCCTCAGTCGATAATTTTGCTTTGCTTATCGCCTTGGCCAATAATATTTGCTCCTCTACACGAGATTCCCGTTCTTTGAGCCGCAGCTCGTGAACTGTGAGACAGCCGATAACCTCATCTAGACTCACCTTGTCCAAATCACCATACTCCTCCAGAGAAAGCATGAGAGCGTCAAATTTAGAAGGCGTCGCCCTCAAAATCGTCGTACCACTTCTTTCTCTTCCATCATCTCTCCCAAATTTTGCAAATCGGAGATGATGTGCGTGAATTTCATCGCAAAATCCATGATGGAGTCAGCCTTGGCCATAGTGAGCATTTCCAAGTCTCGCTTCAAGCCTTGAATGCGAGACTTAATCACTTTGTCCACGCCAAGATTCCGCTGCCACAAAATCTCCCAATTCTCTTTCGCCGTCTTCTTGGCATCAAGAATCACTAATTGATCTTCCGGAACAGCGCTGATGATGGCAGAGATTGCTAAGAGGTCCTTCTTCGTGACGCTCTCACCTATGATTGCTTGCCATAAATCATGCGAATCTAAATATACCTCCATGGCCATGGACCATACACAATAGTTTGTCTTTGACAGTTTGGGAAACGGCACTGGTGTTGTCAATTCTTTGCCATCAGTCATCTTCTTCGCCATGCTTAATTCTTCAGAAAAAATGACAAGGCTGTGATACCAATTGTTGGCTTGTCGAAGACCTGGAATCTCTCAAGGAAGTTCTCACAAAAGAAGTTCCTCGTGAAGGAAGAAGATGGAGACTAATTCCATAAATCGTAGAAGAGAGATTCACAGGGTAGAGAAGAAAATAACAAAAAAGTTCATTCATATTACTTCGGGCAAAACATCTATCCCTTTAAATAGAAGAGACCAGTAGGAGAAAGAGAGAAAGTAGAAGGGCGTCTCTAACCAACTCCAATGCCACCTGTCACGGTGTTTGTGGTGGCAGCCCCATCACCGTCATAACTACTGGAGACGGACGGCCACGATCATTATGCGGAAGTGAAAACTAACTACCCGAAAGCAAAACGGAAACAAACGAGTTATTTGCAGGAGGCAACTTCCGCAGAAGCGTCGTTCTCTGCGTCGTTTGGAGAGGACTGGAAGGAACCCTTCATCCCCCTCTTTTAGTAGTCAACACGCCTATCCTTTCCTCCCTATCGGAGGTAGTTTTCTACTCTCACAATTTTTGAGCGATAGAAAGATGGGGGGGCTGGGCCGTCTATGGAGAGGTTGTTGTATGACAGCGTCCGTGCGGGCGAAGATCGAGGGTCGAGATATCTCCACGGGGAGGGCGTTCGCATCAACGTGAATACATCCCGCTTCCCTCCGGCTTTCTCTCTCTCTCTTCACCGCACGACTTTAAAGCGGCATCATCTTGTCCGTTAGACACCATCTTCTCGGTGGATGCGCTCCTCGGGAAAGACGCCACGCGATCGTCGCCTGCTCCTCCGCCATGTCGTCTACATGTCGCCAAGACCCTCATCGAGTTAGGGGCTGACGTGAATTGTTACAAGCCAGGTCACTCTCCCTCTCATCGCTCGTAAATTACGTCAAGAGAATGACACAGTACTGATTACAATTATAGGGGTACTATGTTGAGCTGTCTCAGCTCGAACGGCATTTTTTTCCCGACGAGAGCGTTACCTTGGAAGAAACGCACGAGTGTTTCAGCTGAAGTAATGCCCAAACGTTACGGAAACGCCGGGTCTGCTCTTGCCCGAGCGTAACGTGTAACTCCCTCTGCTTGTGTGATTTGCTGCCCCATATAAAGGGCTCCATATGTATGAAACAAACATAAAAAGTGAGTAGAGTTCTTCCTTCTTCTCTGCATTCTTCTCTCCTGAGTGTATTTCTGAAGTAGCTAGAGGCTTCTCAAAGCCTACATACTATTGGAACTGCTATTTGAAATGCCGCCCAACGAGGGCTGGAAGAAACCGTTATCCTATTTCTTTCATATGGGGGTAATCGACCCATCTCTGCATCACCGGTTCAGTCCAAATACAAAAAGATCTCTCCATCTCTGCAGCGAGCATTGATATATTCAGATCACGAGGGAAGAAATCTTTTTGAGTCTCGGTGGCTTCTCATCTGATCGGTTTTTTTCTTTTCCAATGCATCGTTCTAGCGAACCCACTTCTCGGCGGCGACAAGTCCAACGGTGGGAACCCACTAGACCGTGCTCGACGAGGATGTTACACTGGCGTAGTTCGCGCCATTGAGGTTTAATAACTAGAGAATTTGCGCCCTGTAATCGTAGGAAAAACTCCAGTATTTGACAACAAAATTAGTCGTCGATGATTTGCCTCTCAACAGGCTAATTCAGTAGTGCCAAAGATTTTCGCGTCAGCACGACTTTAATGATCAGTAGAGCTGGAAATGATGCAGGACGAGGGATGCAGGCCCTCGTACTCGATCAATGAGACACAAGGTCCGGTGGATGGGGCAGTCGGCCCGATTCAAAACGGTGTAGTAACCTACGACTCTAGGTCAATTTCCTAATCTAAGTACAAGCAAGCGCACCAAGAGGCAACGTCAACTCCGAACAACCCGGGAAAACTGATGGGGACCACACACCTCGTGGGAACGTCGAGGACAACGACCTGGAACCGCCAACAGACTGTGAGACGACTATCCAGACGGACCAAGGAATCGAGGCGGTTGAAGAACGACGAGAGCGACCTCGACGCCTGATGAAACCGTCGACCCGCCCGTCAGAATATCACTACTATTAGCATCCTTTTGAAATCGTTAAATAGGGATCTCCTCTTCAAGGGGAGGCAACTTGAGCTTCTGTAGAAGGTTTTTACAAGTTCAGTTCAGCTAGAATTGCCTGGGACCTTCGCCTTGAGCGACTGGTCTAGCCGTGAAGGCCTGTCAGAAATCCTCGTTCTGTTTTAGAGTTACTTCCGTCTCTCTCTTCCTCCTCTTCTCTCCTTTGGTTCTCGTCCAGCCATTCCTCAGCCATCGTCCCTCGCCACGGACCGCATCATTTTTGGTATCAGAGCCAAAATGGCCACGCGATCGGGAACCGAGTTCCGGACGGGATCCAACACCTCCGGAGCGCCAGAAGAAATGCCGGAATGGGCGAAGTCCCTGACCCGCAATATTGAAGAGTTCCGATGAACTCAAGACGAGACGAAAGGTCAGATCGAATTTCTCATGACTCAACTCCTAGATCTCAAATCCGTAAGGCCCATCGAGGGTCCCAACCACACGACGACACCACCCGCCGATACCCCCCCACATCCCACCGCCGACACCCGAGAAGAAGAACCTCACTGGGACGTCGCGAAACGGGGCGCCAAGCCAGAGGTGACGGTCTTCGATGGATCCCTAGATCCGAAGAAGTTCATGGACTGGGAAGTAGGATTGCAAGAATATTTCGAATGGTATCAACTACCAGAAAATCGACGGGTCCAATTCGCGCAGATGAAGTTAGCCGGCCAAGCTCGGATTTACTGGCGAAACCTACTGGCCACCGCCGAACGACGACACGAACCCCCCATCACTACATGGGAAGAAATGAAAGGCCGACTGCGAAGCAAATTCGTGCCGGCCTGTTACCGGCCAATGATCATTGACGAATGGCAGCATCTACGGCAGGGCGACGGAACAGTCGGGGACTATATCGCACGCTTCGATGATCTTATGATCCGATGCAATATTGACGAGGAGCCCTTGGCGACCCTCGCCCGTTTTCGAGCCGGGCTCCGGCCAGAATATCAGCGAGAACTGATTCTGCAGGAAGTGTCAACCCTGGAGAAGGCCTATCGCTACACCTCTAACATGGAACTCTATTCTTCGCACGCCCAGCGGACCGCCTCTACGTGGTACTCGGCCGCCGATACGGTACGACCCTTACCTACTACCCCTGCATGCACCACTCCTATTCCCCCACCCCCAGCCATTCCCCCTCCCCTGCGGCTACTGCCTCCCCCTCCCGTCCCGCCGATACCCACCCCGACGCATGGCGGATATGGAAGTCGTCCCGGATATGTCGCAACCCCACAGGTCACCAGACCCATGGTAACCTCCACTCCCGAGCGGCCTTCAGAAGGGAGGCACCCGGTAGGAATACGACCTAGGCCGCCCCTCGCCCAGCCGACAACCACAGCGACGCGCGTGGCATGTTATAAATGCCAGGGGTGGGGGCATTTCGCGGCACAATGTCCGTCGCAACGACAACCCGGCCGCCCAGCGCGTGCCCTCCTCGTCGAGATACACGACGACGAGCACGAACCATCCAGCGACACTACTGAACATGTCACGGAAGTCTACAAAGCTGACCCCGACCTCGCGGCAGGATTCGAGGGGAACCCCGGATACTTGGGATGCATCATCAAGGAAACCAGTCCGTTGACGCCCTTGGAACGCACCGTCGCCCTCGCCATCCCACAAGAAACGTCCACCGGAGGTCCCCTCACGGCCACACCCTCAGCGTCGGGTAGCGAAGACCCCCTCCGCACCTCCATCTTCTCGACATTCACAAAAATCGCCGACGCCATCGTCAAGATATTGGTTGACAGCGGAAGCGTGATCAATGCAGTGGCGGCCGCATCCATCGCTTCGCTCAAGCTACAGCCCGAAATTCATCCAGTCCCTTATAAAGCTATGTGGATCAACGAGGTAACTATTTCAGTGGTACATCGGTGTCTCGTTCCTTTACGAATAGCAGGATACCACGCGGACGTCTGGTGCGACGTATTGCCGATGGGCGTCGGCAGCATTTTGCTCGGTCGACCTTGGCTATATGACTTTGATGTGGCGCAATACGGGAAGACCAACCGTTGCGTATTTTATTTCGGAGGCAGCAAGCATATTTGGCAGCCCTACCGCCCGGCTAATCGGAGCAACGACCCCCCGACAATCGGCACAGCGATCCAGCTCTCGACGCCACCCATCCTGGGCCTGGTTACGGCACGTCAATTTGCCAAAGAACTAGAAGGCGATACTCCCCTCTGGGCGGTCCAGGTACGGACCAAGAAGGCGATTCCCCCTGTGGAAAGCTATCCCACATTTCTTAATGAGTTCGCCGAGATCTTCCCGCCAGAGCTACCTGCCTCGCTACCTCCTGAACGCACCGTTCAACATTTCATAGACCTCATTCCAGGTGCGTCCCTGCCAAATCTACCTCATTATCGGTTAAACCCCGCACAAGGCGCTGAGCTCCAACAGCAAGTCGAAGAATTACTCCGCCGCGGACTCATTCGGGAGAGCCACAGCCCGTGCGCCGTTCCGGCCCTCCTTGCCCCCAAGAAGGACGGCACTTGGCGTTTATGCGTGGACTGTTGAGCCATCAATCGGATTACGGTACGCTACCATTTTCCGATTCCACGCATAGATGATCTGCTCGACCAACTCTCTGGCGCGGAGATATTCTCCAAGCTCGATCTGCGCAACGGGTGTCATCAGGTACGAATTCGCGCGGGGGATGAATGGAAGACGGCATTCAAAACCGGGGAAGGGCTATATGAGTGGCTTGTTATGCCCTTCGGCTTGTCCAATGCGCCGAGCACATTCATGCGCCTAATGAATGAAGTGCTGCGGCCCTTCTCAGGTAAATTCGTGGTCGTTTATTTTGATGATATCTTGGTTTACAGTCGGTCCACCGTCGAGCATGAGAAACACCTACAAAAAGTCTGTGCCAAGCTTCAAGCCGAGAAGCTCTTCGCCAACCTGAACAAGTGTGCCTTTCTTCGGCCGTCTATTACCTTCCTCGGATTCGTCATCTCCGCCGCGGGCATATCCGTCGATCCAGACAAGACCTCAGCTATCCGGGAGTGGCCGACTCCAACGTCTTCGTCTGACGTGCGGAGCTTCCACGGCCTCGCACAGTTCTATCGCCGATTCATCCGTAATTTTAGCTCGATCGCCGCCCCTCTTACCGAGCTCCTCAAAGCAACGTCCTTCGAATGGAGTGCGCCCGCAGACCGCGCATTTCAACAAATTAAGCTCGCCCTTATTTCGGCGCCGGCACTTCATCTTCCCGATTTCGACAAGCTATTCGACGTCGCGACCGACGCATCCGGATCAGGCATAGGGGCAGTTCTATCTCAGGAATTGCACCCGATATCTTTCTTCAGTGAAAAACTCAGCGAACCCAAGACGAGGTACTCCAATTATGATCGAGAACTCTATGCAGTCATCCAGGCTCTCAAATTTTGGCGCCACTACCTACTTCATCGGGAGTTCACGCTCTATAGCGATCACGAAGCTCTCCGTTTTCTCCATTCGCAGAAGAAGTTAAGCGCCCGTCACGGTCGTTCGGTGGAGACCCTGCAAGATTATACCTTCTCTCTACGACATCGCCCAGGCCGAGAAAACAAAGTAGCGGATGCCCTCAGTTGGCGCTCACATGTGCTCATGCTATCGCACGCTGATATCGTCGGGTTCGACCGCCTGCCCTTAATATATCAAGACTGTCCAGATTTTCGCGAGTATTGGACTAAACTCACCCACGCCACCGCCGAATTCCCGGAGTATCGAATCGACGCCGGGTTCCTGTTCTATCAAGATCGTCTCTGCGTGCCTTCCGGATCCACCGTGAATTCCTCATCTGGGAGATCCATGGCGGGGGACTCGCGGGGCATTTTGGTGTCAATAAAACTATTCAGGCCCTCGAGCCACGATACTACTGGCCGCGCTTACGTCGCGACATCCGCCGGATGATCGGAAGATGCTCCATATGCACGATCGGCAAGCTAACCAAGCAAACAGCAGGGCCATACCTACCTCTTCCCGTTCCTGATTCACCCTGGCAAGAAGTAAGTCTCGACTTCGTCTTGGGACTACCCAGGACACGGCGGCAGCTGGATTCCATCCTCGTCATCGTCGATCGATTCAGCAAGATGGCACACTTCATCGCTTGTTCAAAAACCGCAGATGCTGCCCACACGGCCCGCCTATTCTTCAACGAACTCGTTCGCCTCCATGGCGTTCCACGCAGTATCGTCTCAGATCGGGACGTCCGGTTCACTAGCGTCTTCTGGAAAATGCTCTGGCATCTAATGGGGACGACGCTCCGGTTCTCCACCGCCTTCCACCCTCAAACTGATGGGCAGACAAAGGTCACAAACCGATTGCTGGGCAACCTTCTGCGCTGTCTCGTCCAAGAAAATGCAACCTCTTGGGACGAACTCTTGCCGCGCGCGGAATTCGCATACAATGCCTCCTGCCACCGCGCCACCGGGTATTCTCCTTTCCAAGTTAATACCGGGCGTAACCCGAATATACCCGTCGACCTCGTGCCCCTCCCCTGGACGAGAACCGCCTCCAAGGAAGCCATAAGCTACGCCACGGCCCTCACAGCGATACACCAACAAACGAAGGATCGGATTACCGCCTACAATTCCCAGATTAAGAGTGCGAATGATTCACGACGATGATTTCGCGAGTATCACGTCGGAGACCTGGTAATGGTACGCCTACGCCCGGAGCGCTACGCGACGGAGAAAGCCCACAAGCTCCACCCACGCGCGGCGGGCCCCTTTGAAATTCTTCGCGTGATCAACCCCAACGCATACGTCGTAGCGATACCTCCAGAGTGGGGGATCTCTTCTACATTCAACATCTGTGATCTAGTCGACTACCACGGTCCCCTTGACGTCCCGGCCGAACCAGGATTACCCCCTAACTCGACGGAGTTGAGTGCTTTTGTGTCGGAGGAGAATGATGGGGACCACACACCTCGTGGGAACGTCGAGGACAACGACCTGGAACCGCCAACAGACTGCGAGACGACTATCCAGACGGACCGAGGAATCGAGGCGGTTGAAGAGCGACGAGAGCGACCTCGACACTCGACGAAACCGTCGACCCGCCCGTCGAATATCACTACTATTAGCATCCTTTTGAAATCGTTAAATAGGGATCTCCTCTTCAAGGGGAGGCAACTTGAGCT
>CM044108.1:0-69808 GCA_024174645.1 Lemna minuta | reverse complement strand
GTGGGGGATTTTGTCTGGTGTCGGTTTTCCTCCACTTCTGTCGACGCCTGGACGGGCTAGGGCAGAAGCTTTGGCCAAATTACCTAACCACCACTATCCGCTCTTCAGCCTGAAGCCGTGACCTGATTAACTGAAAGGGCAAGAGTTGGAAATTCGCAGTCTTCATTGGTAAGAACAATAAATACTGAGTTCCAAATTCTTCGCGTGGAAATAATAGTTCGAACGAGGGATCAACCGAACAGGGAACGACCGTCTTCAAATTTCATGCAGACTTTCTTTGGGTCTTACCTTGGTCGGATTATGTGGCCCATCATTCCATTTGCTTGGTGGACCGCATAAACGAAGCCCACAATGCTTATGCCCAACGGTCGTGGTCTACAAAACACAGTCCACTAAATTTCAGCCCATTAATAATGCTTCGTGATCCTTATAAACTCGGCCCGGTATACTTGACTGAATAAATAGACTTTGTTGAAGCTCGTTGTGGAGGCAAAATCAGGAGGAGCGAAATCAAAACTAATGCAATAGCACTCGGCCTATGACTAACATAAAAAACGAGGTTTGTGTGAGGATTCAGATATATTTAATTTTTGTAAACCCTCGATGGATAGCGTAAAACCTACTTTCCTCTTTTCTTCAAACAATCTCTCATCATTACATGATTTCCTGATAACTTGATGATCCAATTTTCATCATTCTTCTATCATCTTCTATTCCTTCTCGCTCGTCTCTCCATTCCATTCTTCTACTCTCAATCTTATTCTCAAAGTTTCTCAAAACATATAAATACATAATTATCTATTTATCATTTCTTTCCTACCATATTCTATGTTTCTATTCTTCCATATTTCTCCAAAATTTCCTTTACCATTCTTTTCCCTATAACAAGATCTCTTCTCATTAAAATCACTAATCTCAATACATGGGCTCCATGTGGATTTATAGTGGCGTACGACCTCCGTCGCCACCTAGGCACGACACCACGGCGCCGGAGGAGCTGACAACCACGTGCGTCCTGCCCCCACGACAGGCGAAGACGAAAGATGCCGAGTTCCGCTACATTGCTTGAGGACTTCGTCTCGTCCCACTCCGAGCTTCCGCAGGTGGATCTATCTTTTTTCCTCGTTTTGAACTTTATCGGCCCGCATGTATTTTAGCGGGCCCTCTTTTATCTCCATCTCCCCTCTTTTGTGGATCTTTTATTATTATAATAATTATGTTAGGCATTAGGGTCATGGGCCTCAAGTGGGCCCTTTCCCTTCTTGGGCCATCTTGGGCTCTATAAAAGGGGAAGGGACCGCCCCACAAACCCTAGCTGTCATTTGAAGAAAGAAAGGAGTAAAATTCCTCTCATGTAGTTATTCAAGGAAGATCGAGGAAGGAAACCTACCGCCGTCTCTGCCGCCATCAAGCCCGCCGCCGACACCGCCGCCTCTGCCGCTGTCGCGCCAGCGCCGACGCCGCCATCGCGCCTGCCGTCGGCGCCGCCGTCGCGCGCCGCCGTCGCGCCCGCCGCTCGACGTCCCGCCTCTCTGCCACCGTCGCGCCCGCCGCCCGACGCCGCCGCCCGCCTGCACCGCCCGTCGCGCCCGCCGTCGATGCTGCCACCGCTGATGTCGCCGCCTCTGCCGAGTCGCTCGTCGCGCGCCGCCCGATGCTGCCGCCGCAGACGCCGCCGCCGCTGGCAAACGTCGCGCCCGCCGCCTCTACCGCCGTCGCGCCCGCCGCCGCCTCCCCTTGCCCCAATCCCGCATACGCTGCCGCGCGCTCTCGTGCCGCCACCGCCGCACCGTGCTCCCTCTCCCAATCCCCTCTCCTGCTCCCTCACCCTCGCGCCCTTGTCCACGCGTCATCGCTCTGTCCCCCTGATAACATGCAATTATAACTTGAATTTTTACCCTAATTAACTCATATTCATGCTTATTTTATGTGAATATGATGCATGTTATCATATTTTTTAGGAATTTTCTCCATTGGCATGTCATTTCATTAAAATTGATTTTCATGCATAAATTAGGGATAATTTCATGTTAAATAGATGATTAATCTTTTGTTTAAATTAATAGAAGTTAATCTCTATTATTAAATGATTTTTCACTTTAGTAAATGTTTAGAAAGATAATTTCAAGATGAATTTATGATTTAAAGTGTTTAATGAAAAATGATTTAAGTAAATTTTAATTCATCTTGATTTCTTCTCTCTAAATATATTTTAAATGGCATAATATTAAAAAAGAAGAGAATTTGTGATCCAATGGAGAAATTTGGATTAAAAAGGAGTTGTACATTTTAATTTATGAATTTCTGAAGTTTTATACTCTTTTTCTAAATTTTATTTGATTTTTAAAGGAATTTTAAGGCCTTTTTCTATTAAAAAAAATTGGAAAAAAGGGGGTAGGCTTACCGGTTGAGGACGTGGCGAGTGGGCCCAGACGGGCTGACATGGCAACGGGTTGACGTGGAGCGCGGGACCACCGCGCCGTTACGACGTGGCACTGAGGCCACGTGGCAGGATGCGTGTGGCCCACGCGTGACGCAAGCGTGACACGTGTGCACGTGGCTGACACGTGGGCGCGATATCTTAGTTATAATATAGGTTATAGATATAAGCCTTTTCTTAGAACTGGCTAATATCTATAACCGCTCCACTATTTAAGCATGTTTTCCCTCTCAATATCTTCCGTGTGGGACTATGTTCCCACACGATTTTGTTTATTGCAGGTGACGTGGCGACGCGACGAGCGTCGAATGCGGGCGGAACGGCTGAGATCGCGTGGACCCGAGTCCACGCGATCAGCAATCAGACACGTGCTGAATTCGAGGAATAAGTGAACTTGATGAACGGCTCACCTTTAGACACGTGGCATCACAAGAAGCTCCTGATCGTCATCGAACGGTGAACGCTCCATCGGGCGATAGATCTCCATCGGACGGCCGCTGCAAATTGATCAAAAGCGACAAAGATCGGACGGCTTACCTGATCGACATCGGACGGCTCACGTGATCTTCATCGGACGGCTGATCTACATCGCAATAGCGTCGCACGGTATCGATTAATCATGATCGTCCAGCCAGCGGTTAATCACGATCGGACGGCGCAGACAAAACGGGGAAGAACCCCAGGATCGCGGTCCGATCGAGCCGCGATCGCATGTTTTCCGCGGCGGAATCGCTCTTACCTGATTCGATGCTGATCGGCGGAAACCTAGGACCACGATCAAACCCCGATCGTGGCTCGATCGTGGCCCGATCGTGGTCCGATCGTGGTGCTAAGATCGTGGAAATAGGAGCTAAATCCACCGCTGAATTTGGTCAAAATTGTTGCGGAATTGAAGCGGCATCCTCGTCCCAAGGAACCGCCCCCACGACGCCTTCAAACAACGCCCACGACCGCTTCCAATGGCCACGATTTCGGGCCCAATTTCCCTCTTTAAAAGCATGTATTTCCCTTCTTTGTTCTTCAACTTTTGATCGATTCGTGAAGAAATTAAGCGAATTTCGAGGAAGATCTTTAGTTCATCGTGATCCCCCTGCGTTTATACTCAATTCCGAAGGGATTGGAGCGGGATTGATCACGAATTCCTCCTTGATTTCATCGAATTTTCCCCTTGAATTCCGAAAGTCCGTGAGAAAGGATCCGAGAAAATTCACTCCAATTCGCACAAATTGGAGCTTAATTCTCGTGGCAATCGGGTTAGTAGTGAGATTCGATCGATTATCAAGAGGTAATTTGAGTTTTTATTAGATTTAGAAGTTTAATTTTGCAAATTAGTTCATAGTGTTCTTCATTTTCTCCAAATTTCGGTCTTAAATTTCTCTGATTTTTAAAATAGGATATCTCTCTGATTATAATTCCAAATCACTTGATTTTGGTTTCATTGGATTCCTCTTTTCATCAGCTTTCCGTGGATAGAAAATTCATCAAATTCCGAGTTCATTTGACCCTTCAATTTGACGTTTGACCAAGGACTATTCATCTTTCATCAGAAGTCAAACCTTGACTTTCGGGGTCAATTACTTTTTATTGACAAATCAGAATTTGATAATTTCGGTCTTTTTGGATTCCTCTGGTTCTTAGCCTTTCCATTGATATATAAATTTCAAGATTTGGATTTATTTGGTCATTCAATTTGAAGATTTCCTCTGAGGTGTTAATTTCGGGGATTTTCTGATAGTTGATTTTCAATAATTCATAATAAATCCATTTCTTATCCAAAAATTACGAATTATCTATAAATAAATTTCATTTTCTCTCTAGTTTCCAAATATCTAATTTTCGTAATCTTCTGACTCTGTTGGTTCTCTGATTTTGCAGAACACCTACTGTTAGTCAAAGTCAATGCTTTGACTTTGACTTTTGACTTTTCTCGGTCAAATCCGAGATTTTAATTCTTAAAACTTCTTATTTAACTTATTTATATTATTTCCATATCTTACATCTTATTTTATTTTATTTAAAACCCCTTTTAAACCTAAGTTTGACCAAGTCAACTCTGCAATTAAAGTCAACCCTGCTCTCTGTGGATCGACCCGATACTTACCCAATACTTGATTATTATATCTTGTCTTTGTGAGTTCGGTTTTCTAAATTTTGTTTGACCATCGTCTTTGTGTTTAACGACGCACAAGAATGACACGTCAAAATGGCGCCGTTGCCGGGGAGCATGCGTTTTTTCTTTGATTGCTTTGATTTCTTGATCATATTTAGGTTTCTATCTTCTATTATTACTGACCTGCAGATAATTTATCAGACCCTCATCAGTGGTGAAAAAGGTATAGCGAGGTAAGATTACCTAAATTTGGCCATTATTTGACATTTTGGTGCAAATTTGGTAGTCTATTTGGTGTTTTTCACCTAATTGATACATCGATATTGATATATCTGAGATTTTATCCTCTGTTATCAGTGACATATTATCATTATTATCTTTATTGGTGTGCTTTTTGATAGTGTTTAACTTGTTCTATCTTTTAGGTGGAGTAAGTGAATCATTTTTCATTTAGACATCATTCTTTTCGTCTCACTCTTTTCTGACATTCTTGTATATATATACTTGCTATTTTTTGTGATCTTTTGGTTTTAGATATGCATAGGAATCATAGGAACCGAGGAGGACGACAGGGTCAGTGACCCACGAGGCATACACGGAATAATCTCGTGTATGAGGATTTATTTGCCTCATCTGGAGCTCTATCGGAGACCTCTAGTGATTCTCTTCCAGCGATCGCCACACCAGGGCGAGGAGAGCTGATAGACGCCCCTCTTCCTGCCGAGATAGTGAGATGACGTCTTAACGATTACGCAAGACCGGTCGTCCAAAGGCAGACTACGCGAGTCAATGCGCCCCTACGACGAGGTGCGAATTTTAAAATTGACTCACATATTCTTGGCCTTTTGCCCACTTTTCATGGACTACCGTCGGAGGATCCAGTATCGACATGTGGGACGCAGTTCAGCCAGGGTGTGCGAATTCAACCAGTTCCACAATGTCCCCTCCGAGAGCGGCCAAGATGCGCTTCTTCCCTTTCACGCTAAGGAAAGGGCGAAGGGAGTGGTTCTTTTAGCTTGGGCCGCGAGTTTGATTCATGGAGAGAGATGGAAGATGCATTTTTTTGCGTAAGTACTACTCGGTAGGTAAGACTAGTGTCGTGAGACGCGCCATACGCGAGTTCTCACAAGGGCCGGATGAGGTTTTCTATGAGGCTTGGGAGAGACTTAGAGATCTCCTGAGGACGAGTGTCCGCATCATGGTATACCTAAACATGAGATTACTCAGATTTTTATGATGGTTTAGGTGCACTGCGACAGTATTTGCTCGATCCGCTAGTGGAGGCACGTTCATGAGCAAGATACGAGGATGAAGCTCTCGAGTTGATCGAGTTGGTGGCGGAGAATAGCCATCATCATGCGGCTAAATCCTTCGGAGGATGGAGCGCTCCGCGAAGGGAGGGATGTTAGACGCAAAGGCGGCGGAGACGGAGTATGCTTTTAGATAAGATTGAGACGGCGGAAGCCCGAACTTGATCATGGACTCGCTTAAGGTCCGGCCCAGGGTTACTGATGGCCTCGCGCCAGTTTCACATATTGATGTCTCACCGTGTTCACATTGCTCTAGTTTTGAGCATGTAGAGTTGGATTGCCTCGTGATGGCAATCCAGGGACAGATTTCCATTTCGGCCAAACCATACCACATATCCGAGGTTTGAGCCGGGCGGGTAGGTCGACCTACTCGAGATCAGGGAGTTATTCTAGTTATCATAACCCTACTTATGCGCAGCAGCGGAGCGAGCAGCCCACTTCATATCACCAGCCCTATGGATCCGCGCCGAAAGCATATGGGGAACCCAAGGCCGGCACCTTTCGCCCCCAGGTATTCCTCGAGCGGTCACACCGCCACCGGCTATTCCACCTCAGGCACCTTCGGTTGACCCCGTCATGAGTGCATTAGCACAAATGATGAGTAAACTGAATGAGGTTAGCGACCGACTCGGCCCGAGTCGAAGGGGCTAAAGCCCAATGCTCCAGATGCTTCTACAGAGCAAAGGAAGGGTAGCGAGTTGAGTTTAGTGATCAGCTACCTTCCCAGCCTTTAGCAAACCCTAGGAATGTAGGGCAAGCATCGTCAAGCCGCACCCATAATGTGAACGAAGTTCGCATTGATGGTGCATCGGAGGAGGCACATGCCATATCGGGCCTACGTAGCGGCAAGGTCTTAGTGGATCCTCATACGGACCACAAGCACCGCAAGGACCCGCTTGAGGAGAAGGACGACCCTCCATCTCCCACGATTATCCCGGAGGAGGACTCTGAGGATGAGGAGGCACCCGATGAGGAGAGTAGGGCAGAGCCCAATCTCGAGGTTTATAAACCTCCGGTGCCATATCCTCAGCTTTTGAGCCGGCCTAGAGTCCCTACAAGTGATAGCAATGACATCTTATTAGAGGCTTTTAGGCAGGTTACTATCACCATCCCATTAGTAGATGCTATCCAGCATATTCCACCCTATGCAAAGTTCCTGAAAGGACTTTGCACCCCGGTGAGGAAGCCGAAACGTATCCATATGAGTGAGACTATTAGTTTCCATCATGCTGAGTACGCTTCCTCGTAGCGGCGTGATCCAGGGAGCTCCTATGATTAGTTGTGAGATAGGGGTAGGACATTCACTCGATCTCTCCTCGACACGGGGCTAGTGTTAATTTACTCCCGAAGGGAAGTGTATGACGCTTGTCCACTTGGCGAGTGCAGCCATTATTTATCGAGTTGAGCTTAGCGGATGGATCCAGTGAGACGACCTCATGGAGTAGTAGAGGATGTGATAGTTAAGGTAGAAAAGCTGTTACTTTACGGTAGACTTTATTATCGTGGAAATGAAATCCCACGAAGGACCTCACCGACTCTCCCATCATACTAGGAGACCATTTTTTTAGCTACGCGAGCGATTACGGATTGGGGCAAGGGGGAAGTTATTTTTCCAGGTTGGAGATAGCACGATGAAGGTGAGCATCAACAAGTTGATGCGACATCCTTCACACGAGATCGATGAGGTAGGCGCCCGTCGATATCTACGAGGATCCGGAGATTTCGAGTTGTATCGAGGAGACGATGGCGACTATTGAGGATAGGAGCTTCAAGGAGCGAGGATGATCCATTTCCCTCGGCGAGACGACACCCAGAGCTAAAAACCGCTACCTTCGACGCTGAAGTATGCTTTTTCTTGATCATCATAGTGCTAACCCCGTTATTATATCCTCGCAGCTAGATCACGACCGGGAGGAGGAGACTATTGGCGGTCTTGCGGCGAGGAAGGAAGCAATCGGATGGAACATGTCGGATCTTAAGGGAATTGATCCCTCTTTGTGCATGCATCGTATTTTCCTAGAGGAGGACGCTCGTCCCTCTAGAGAGGCACAAAAGACGGCTCAACCCTAAGGTATGGGATGCTGTTAAGGATGAGATTCTTAAATGGCTTAATGCGGGTATCATATATCCCATCTCCGAGCCGAGTCCATGGGTCAATCCGGTGCATGTTGTCCCCAAGAAAGGCGGGGATCACGTGACGACAAATGACAAGGGCGAGGAACTTGAGACGCGTCTTCGCGAAAGTGGAGAGTTTGCATCGACTATCGGAAGCTTAACGCGGCGACGAAGAAGGACCATTTCCCTTTGCCATTTATTGACCAAATTCTTGACAAGCTTTCGAGGTCAAGGATTTTATTGCTTCCTAGGCAGGGTATTCGGGGTATAATCAGCTAGCTATCCACCCGATGATCAGGAGAAGACGACGTTTACATGTCCATTTGGCACATATGCATTTCAGCGCATGCCTTTTGGACTATGTAACACCCAGCCACATTTCAGTAGGTGCATGATGGCCATCTTCTCCGATTTTTATAGGAGAGAGCATGGAGGTCTTCATGAGCGATTTCTCAGTTTTTCAGCCCAGAGTTTTGATGCGTGCTTAGAGCACTTAACGCAAATCTCGAGCGTTTGCGTTAGAAACGCCTAGTTCTTAGTTGGGAGAAGTCCCACTTCATGGTGCGAGAAGGTATAGTGCTTGGACATCTAGTTTCAAGCAAAGGATTGGAAAGTGGACAAGGCCAAGGTTGAGGTAATCCAAGACCTTGCACTCCCTACGTCGATAAGGGAACTTAGAAGTTTCCTAGGGCATGTCGGTTTTTATCGTCGCTTTATTCAGGATTTTGCTAAGGTTTCAAAACCACTGACTTCTCTTCTTTGCAAGGAAAAAGAGTTTATCATTGAGGAAGAAGGAAAGCACGCCTTTATGCAGCTGAAGCAAGCTTTAGTGGAAGCGCATATTTTACAAAGTCCTAATTGGGACTTACCTTTTGAGATTATGTGTGATGCTTTTGATTTTGCAGTGGGCGCGGTTTTGGGGCAGCGAATCGACAAAAAGCCGACCGTCATTTGTTACGCGAGCAATACACTAGCCGACGCTCAACTTAACTACACTACGACTTAGAAGGAGTTGTTGGCGGTTGTCTTTGCTTTGGAGAAGTTTCGGCCTTATATGTTGGGCAGCAAGATTATTGTCTACATGGACCACGCCGCATTGAAATACTTGCTGTCCAAGAAAGAGGCCAAACCGCCGACGATTGGATGGGTTCTCCTCCTTCAAGAATTTAATTTAGAGATCAAGGACAAGAAGGGAAGTGAGAACTCGGTGGCTGATCATCTTTCTCGACTCCACATTACATCTTCAGGTGAGATTTGTGATACATTTCCTGATGAGCAGCTCCTCGCCGTGGTGACTAAGGTACCTTGGTTAGCGCATATTGTTAATTACTTAGTCACAAAATCTGTCCCCGATTATTGGAACACGCATCAAAAGAAGAAATTTGCATATGACGTGAAACATTATTTTTGGGAAGAACCCCAATTGTTCCATGTAGGGGCTGATCAGATTATTCGGCGATGCGTTCCAGAGGAGGAACAAGAGCATATTCTAGCGATGTGTCACTCATCTCTATGTGAAGGATATTTTGCGTCGAGGAAGACGGGAGCGAAGGTGCTACAAAGTGGCTTCTATTGGCCAACTCTCTTCAAGGATGCGATCAAGTATTGCAAGGAATGTCTAAAGGGCCAATCCGCATTGAACATCTCAAAGCGAGATGAAATGCCCTTGCAAACCATCCTTGAGGTAGACATTTTTGATCTTTGGGGGATTGATTTTATGGGACCATTTCCACCGTCGGAGGGCAAGGAGTACATTCTTTTAGCAGTGGACTATGTGTCCAAATGGGTCGAGGCGATACCGACGAGGACAAACGATCATCGAGTGGTTAATAAGTTCATTGTTAAAAATATCTTTTCTTGATTTGGTTGTCCTAGAGCTATTATTAGTGATGGTGGATCTCACTTTACTAACTCTCATTTCAGGAGTTTACTTAAGAAATATGAAGTTCACCATCGCGTCAAGACCCCGTATCACCCTCAAGCAAATGGCCAAGTAGAAGTGAGCAATAGAGAAGTCAAGAACATCTTGAAGAAGATCATTCGCACGGATGGAAGAGATTGGGCAACGAAGCTACCCGATGCTCTATGGGCCTACCGCACCGCATTCAAGACACCCATTGGGATGTCTCCTTTTAGGCTCATTTATGGCAAGCCTTGTCACCTCCCCGTCGAGTTAAAGCATAGAGCATATTCGGCCATTAAAAAGCTCAATCTATCTCTTGATCAAGCTGGAAAGGAAAGACTTCTCCAAATTCAAGAGCTCCAAGAACTCCGGAATGAGGCATATCAAAATGCGGAAATTTATAAAGCCAAAAATAAAGCCTATCATGACAAGCACATTAATAAGAGATCTTTTCATGTTCATGACAAGGTATGGCTTTATAATTCTCGTCTTAGACTCTTTCCAGGGAAATTGCGCTCAAGGTGGGATGGTCTATATGAGATCCTTGAAGTGTATGATAATGAATCGGTCTTGATCTTAGATCCCAAGACCCAAAATTCCTTCAAGGTGAATGGACATAGGTTGAAGCCATATATTGGTGAAGAAGGACCTCCCCCTCCTCATAAGGAAGAGCTGCAATCCCTTGAGATCTCGGCCACTAGTTAGTCGTTGCAGTGAGTTACATCTAGCTAAAGACGTTAAACTTAGCGCTTGTTGGGAGGCAACCCATCTTTATCTTATTTTTGCATTTATTTTCTACTTTTAGCATTTATTTTTATTTTTATACTTGCTATTTGCTTTGATGTTTACTGTTATTTCTTTATAAGTTTTTTAGGTACAAAGGAGAAGGGCACATAAAAAGAAGAAATTCAGCTCCAAAGCTACTCCAAAAATGAAGAAAAGAATGCAACCGATGCAAATTTCTCGCTAAATTTTTCTTTTCCCTCTTATGATTGTTTTTCTTTTACTGATATTGCATTCCATGTATAGTGATTTTCATCACATTTTCCATGAGCATGTTGAGTTTTATTGAGGACAATAAAAGGAATTAGCATGGGGGGGAGTTTTCTAGGAAACTTAGAATTTTTTAAAATTTTTGCATTTCTTCATTTAGTATTCTATGCATGATCTGATTTTTAAACATGTAAACAGCAACATGATCTTTTCAAAAACACATAAAATAGAAAAGCATAGAGTCCATTTACACCTCCATTTGTTTAGAAAGTTGTGGGAAGAGCAACCTTAAGTGTATGTTGAGGAGATGGTAGAGTCGATGGAATTAGGGATCTAGGTATTCATTTGGGGAGCCATAAAATCCAAACTAAGGGTGTACTCAAGCTCATAGTATGATTTTTCAAAACTTTCTATACTTCTCATCCACTCATTCTTCTTTCTAAACTTTGAGTTAATGACTCCTTGCACGCACATCCTTCCGCTTTCCATAGCAAGTCGTAGCTTGTATCATCCTTTGTTGGCATTAATATTATTGACATAGTGAAGCTCCCCTGATCCATAGAGATACCAAAAACCTCTTCGGGGGAATAAGCTGCATGTCTACTAAGGACGGCACATGGGTAGGATGAGCACCATGAAATGAAGTGTGTTGTTTTTCAATAAAGTTGCATAAAAAGCCTTGAAAATTTCAAATTCTGAATTCTCTAATCTCCTTCTTGAAAAAGGCTTGCAGCAAGTAGAATTAGGATGAATAAAGTAGAATTAGAAAGAAAGAAAAATACAAAAAATAGAATTAGGAGGAAAGAAAGAAAAAAAAGTAGAATTAGAATGGTAAGCTACCTCCCATGTGTTTTAGCCGACTCTATTTATAGCCACTACGTATATAAGGATGATACTTGTTTCTACTTCTTGTGCCCTTATCATTCATGTCCCTAGTGCAAGGAGGAAGCGAGCGATTGGTTTTGGTATGACGAATAATTATGTATATTCTATTAGTATGTAGAGCAAGAGCATTCTTAGTTTATTTGGTGGATTAAAGTGTTTGCTGGAGGAATGCCTTGATCTTGAGTTTCTAGAACATTACTTTCTTTTTGGCATCATTTAAGGTAGAACATTCATTTCAGATTCTATCAATGCTCAACCCATGGCTTTCTAAGCTTGTTAGTCCTATTTCATACTTTTTCTCTTTCCATTGCTAAGGGACTAGAAATGATTTAAGTTGGGGGGTGTGATAACATGCATTTATAACTTGAATTCTTACCCTAATTAAGTCATATCCGTGCTTATTTTATGTGAATATGATGCATGTTATCATACTTTTTAGGAATTTTCTCCATTGCCAAGTCATTTTACTAAAGTTGATATTTATGCATAAATTGGGGATAATTTCATGCTTAACAGATGATTAATATTTTGTTTAAATTAATAGAAGTGAATCTCTGTTATTGAATGAGTTTTGACTCTAGTAAATGTTTGGGAAGGATGATTTTAGGATGAATTTATGATTTAGAATGTTTAATGAGAAATGATTTAAGTAAATTATAAGTCATCTTGATTTCTTCTTTCTAAATATATTTTAAATGACATGATATTAAAAAGAAAAGAATTTGTGATCCAATGGAGAAAATTTGGATTAAAAAGGAGTTGTATATTTTAAATTATGAATTTCTGAAGTTTTATGCATCTTTTCCAATTTTTATTTGATTTATAAATTTAATTTTTATTTAAAAATTCGCAAAAAGGGAGTACTTACTGCAGGGTGCTGACGTGGCACGCGGGGAAGCCGGCGAGCCGACACATGGCGCGCGGCTCTGAGACCACGTGGCAGGGCCGCGGGGTGGCCCACACGGGGCGCAGGAGGCGCAAGGCGCGGCCACGTGGCGAAGGGCCACGCGACAACGCAGGTCCACGTGGGCGCTCGTGAGGGGCGCCACGTGGCAGAAGGGTTTGCATATGGAGGGCCCACGGGAATAGTGGGCCCTGGTAAGAATTTGGGGGCGGTAACGCAAATGCGTTACCGCGCCCTTCTATTTATTCACGCCAAATTCCATTATTTTCTCCGTGTGGGATTATCTCCCACACGGTCCTTACCCTTGCAGGTGACGTGGACGCACGATGGGCGTTGGATTCGGTAAGAACGGCGGAGATCGCAGCGTTAAATCGAGACACGCGTCAATCAATAACGACGCACAAAATGACTCGTCAAACAGCAACATGATCTTTTCAAAAACACATGAAATAGCAAAGTATAGAGTGCATTAACACCTCCATTTGTTTAGAAAGTTGTGGGAAGAGCAACCTTAAGTGTATGTTGAGGAGATGGTAGAGTCGATGGAATTAGGGATCTAGGTATTCCTTTGGGGAGCCATAAAATCCAAACTAAGGATGTACTCAAGCTCATAGTATGATTTTTCAAAACTTTCTATACTTCTCATCCACTCATTCTTCTTTCTAAACTTTGAGTTAATGACTCCTTGCACGCACATCCTTCCGCTTTCCATAGCAAGTCGTAGCTTGTATCATCCTTTGTTGGCATTAATATTATTGACATAGTGAAGCTCCCTGATCCATAGAGATACCAAAACCTCTTCGGGGGAATAAGCTGCATGTCTACTAAGGACGGCACATGGGTAGGATGAGCACCATGAAATGAAGTGTGTTGTTTTTTTAATAAAGTTGCATAAAAAGCCTTGTAAATTTCAAATTCTGAATTCTCTAATCTCCTTCTTGAAAAAGGCTTGCAGCAAGTAGAATTAGGATGAATAAAGTAGAATTAGAAAGAAAGAAAAATACAAAAAATAGAATTAGGAGGAAAGAAAGAAAAAAAAATTAAAAAAAAGTAGAATTAGAATGGTAAGCTACCTCCCATGTGTTTTAGCCGACTCTATTTATAGCCACTACGTATATAAGGATGATACTTGTTTCTACTTCTTGTGCCCTTATCATTCATGTCCCTAGTGCAAGGAGGAAGCGACGATTGGTTTGGTATGACGAATTTTTTTTAATTATGTATATTCTATTAGTATGTAGAGCAAGAGCATTCTTAGTTTATTTGGTGGATTAAAGCGTTTGCTGGAGGAATGCCTTGATCTTGAGTTTCTAGAACATTACTTTCTTTTTGGCATCATTTAAGGTAGAACATTCATTTCAGATTCTATCAATGCTCAACCCATGGCTTTCTAAGCTTGTTAGTCCTATTTCATACTTTTTCTCTTTCCATTGCTAAGGGACTAGCAATGATTTAAGTTGGGGGGGTGTGATAACATGCATTTATAACTTGAATTCTTACCCTAATTAAGTCATATCCGTGCTTATTTTATGTGAATATGATGCATGTTATCATACTTTTTAGGAATTTTCTCCATTGCCAAGTCATTTTACTAAAGTTGATATTTATGCATAAATTGGGGATAATTTCATGCTTAATAGATGATTAATCTTTTGTTTAAATTAATAGAAGTGAATCTCTATTATTGAATGAGTTTTGACTCTAGTAAATGTTTGAGAAGGATGATTTTAGGATGAATTTATGATTTAGAATGTTTAATGAGAAATGATTTAAGTAAATTATAAGTCATCTTGATTTCTTCTTTCTAAATATATTTTAAATGACATGATATTAAAAAGAAAAGAATTTGTGATCCAATGGAGAAAATTTGGATTAAAAAGGAGTTGTATATTTTAAATTATGAATTTCTGAAGTTTTATGCCCTTTTTCTGAATTTTATTTGATTTTTATTTGATTTTTAGAGGTATTTTCTATTAACAAAATCGCAAAAAAGGGGTTTTATTACCTGTAGGTGCTGACGTGGCGAGGCGGCGGCTGACGTGGCGCGCGGGACCGACTCGGGGTGCGACGTGGCACTGAGGCCACGTGGCAGAGCCCGGGCGGCCCACGCCGGGCGCAGGGGCGCTGACGCGTGGCAGGAGGCCACGCGAACGGGTCCACGTGGGCGCCCGTGTGGGGCACCACGTGGCAGGAGGGTTCGCAAGTGGAGGGCTCACGGGTATAGTGGGCCCTGGTAACATGGGGGGACGGTAACGCTATGAGAGCTAAGGGGAGCTTCTCTATTCAACCGCATATTCTCTATTTAACCGCCTAGATAAGGGTTTTACCTTGCAGGCGACGTGGACGCGTGGCGAGCGTCCGATCTCCCCACGGACGGCTACGATCGCGTGGACCTGATTCCACGCGATCAGAAAATCAACACGTGCGTTAATCTCATTTTAAGTGGACGTTATCGGAGCGCTTACCTGACGCCACGTGGCGACGCGAGAAGCGTCGGATCGTCATAAAAAATGGATGCCGCTTGATCGCGATCGGACCGTCCATTCTCCTGACGTTTCATCGGACGGCTCAAAGGTTTCGTGGAAGAACTCCATGATCGCGGTTCGATCGAACCGCGATCGCGGCACGATCGAGCCGCGATCAGGGAGCTTCAGAGGCGGAATCGCCTCGAGACAATTGGACGCCGATCGACGAACGACCAAGACAATGCGTGGACCTCTCCAGAGCGCTGGATTTCCATCGAACGGCGGCAGAACATCGTGGAAGAACTCCACGATCGCAGCCCGATCGAGCCGCGATCAAACCGCGATCGTGGAGTTCTTCCACTACCCCTCTGGAGAGTTCTTCCACTACGTGACGCTCGCCACGCGTCCACGTCGCCTGCAAGGTAAAACTGTGTGGGAACATAGTCCCACACGGGAAAAATATTCGCAACTTTTGCCGGTTAAATAGGGGTGAGTTAGACATGATAGCTAGTTCTAAGAATAGGCTTATTTGTACGATAACCTATGATATATAATTTATATGATAAATAGAGACACGTGTACACATGTCATTCATGCGCCACGCGTGGGCCACACGCGGCCCTGCCACGTGGCCTTAGTGCCACGTCGCATCCGCGCTGTGGTCCTGCGCGCCACATCACCGCCTCGCCACGTCAGCATACGGGGGCCTGTGGACCAATATATCCCCCCTTTTTCGCGATTTTACTATAAAAATTCATAAAAAAATCAATTAAAAAAAATCAAATAAAAATCAGAAAAAGGCATAAAACTTCAGAAATTCCTAATTTAAAATATACAACTCCTTTTTAATCCAAATTTTCTCTATTGGATCACAAATTCTTTTCTTTTTAATATCATGTCATTTAAAATATATTTTGAAAGAAGA
The DNA here is from genome assembly GCA_024174645.1 of Lemna minuta. Classification (NCBI taxonomy): domain Eukaryota; kingdom Viridiplantae; phylum Streptophyta; class Magnoliopsida; order Alismatales; family Araceae; genus Lemna; species Lemna minuta. The sequence continues at coordinate 53,758 of CM044108.1, read as the reverse complement.
AATCAAGATGAATTAAAATTTACTTAAATCATTTCTCATTAAACATTTTAAATCATAAATTCATCCTGAAATTATCTTTCCAAACATTTACTAAAGTCAAAAATCATTCAATAATAGAGATTAACTTCTATTAATTTAAACAAAAAATTAATCATCTATTAATAATAAAATTATCCCTAATTTATGCATAAATATCAACTTTAGTGAAATGACATGCCAATGGAGAAAATTCCTAAAAAGTATGATAACATGCATCATATTCACATAAAATAAGCATGAATATGAGTTAATTAGGGTAAGAATTCAAGTTATACATGCATGTTATCACACCCCCCCAACTTAAATCATTTCTAGTCCCTTAGCAATGGAAAGAGAAAAAGTATGAAATAGGACTAACAAGCTTAGAAAGCCATGGGTTGAGCATTGATAGAATCTGAAATGAATGTTCTACCTTAAATGATGCCAAAAAGAAAGTAATGTTCTAGAAACTCAAGATCAAGGCATTCCTCCAGCAAACACTTTAATCCACCAAATAAACTAAGAATGCTCTTCCTCTACATACTAATAGAATATACATAATTAAAAAAAATTCGTCATACCAAACAAATCGTCGCTTCCTCCTTGCACTAGGGACATGAATGATAAGAGCACAAGAAGTAGAAACAAGTATCATCCTTATATACATAGTGGCTATAAATAGAGTCGGCTAAAACACATGGGAGGTAGCTTATCATTCTAATTCTACTTTTTTTTAATGTTTTTCTTTCTTTCCTCCTAATTCTATTTTTTGTATTTTTCTTTCTTTCTAATTCTACTTTATTCATCCTAATTCTACTTGCTGCAAGCCTTTTTCAAGAAGGAGATTAGAGAATTCAGAATTTGAAATTTTCAAGGCTTTTTATGCAACTTTATTGAAAAACAACACACTTCATTTCATGGTGCTCATCCTACCCATGTGCCGTCCTTAGTAGACATGCAGCTTATTCCCCCAAAGAGGTTTTGGTATCTCTATGGATCAGGGAGCTTCACTATGTCAATAATATTAATGCCAACAAAGGATGATACAAGCTACGACTTGCTATGGAAAGCGGAAGGATGTGCGTGCAAGGAGTCATTAACTCAAAGTTTAGAAAAAAGAATGAGTGGATGAGAAGTATAGAAAGTTTTGAAAAATCATACTATGAGCTTGAGTACACCCTTCGTTAGGATTTTATGGCTCCCCAAAGGAATACCTAGATCCCTAATTCCATCGACTCTACCATCTCCTCAACATACACTTAAGGTTGCTCTTCCCACAACTTTCTAAACAAATGGAGGTGTAAATGGACTCTATGCTTTTCTATTTTATGTGTTTTTGAAAAGATCATGTTGCTGTTTACATGTTTAAAAAAATCAGATCATGCATAGAATACTAAATGAAGAAATGCAAAAATTTTGAAAAATTCTAAGTTTCCTAGAAAACTCCCCCCCATGCTAATTCCTTTTATTGTCCTCAATAAAACTCAACATGCTCATGGAAAATGTGATGACAATCACTATACATGGAATGCAACATCAGTAAAAGAAAAACAATCATAAGAGGGAAAAGAAAAACTTAGCGGGAAATTTGCATCGGTTGCATTCTTTTCTTCATTTTTGGAGTTGCTTTGGAGCTGAATTTCTTCTTTTTATGTGCCCTTCTCCTTTGTACCTAAAAAACTTATAAAGAAATAACAGCAAACATCAAAGCAAACAGCAAGTATAAAAATAAAAATAAATGCTAAAAGTAGAAAATAAATGCAAAAATAAGATAAAGATAAATGCTCACCTGAAGCGCTATCGAACGGCGCAGACAAGATGTGGAAGAACCCACGATCGCGGTCCGATTGAGCCGCGATCGCGGCGCGATTGAGCCGCGATCGCAGTTCTTTCGTTGGGGAATCGTCTCCAGTCAATCGGCAGGCGATCGGCGAAGGATCAGGACCACGATCGTGGCGCGATCGCGGCCCGATCGTGGCTCGATCCTGGCCCGATCGTGGCCCGAAATCATGGCTATTTGGAAGCGAATTTGAAGCCAAACTCACACTGATTCGTCACGGAATTGAAGCCACGATCTATGCCCACGGAATCGCCCCCTCGACGCCATCCAACCGCCTCCACGATCGCCTCCATTGCCCACATTTTTGAGCCTAATTTCCTCTTTAAAAAGCGATGTATTCTCCCTTTGAAACTCAACTTTTGATCGACTCGTGAAGAAATTAAGCGAGTTTCGAGGAAGGTCTTAAGTTCTCGTGATCCTCTGCTTCCAAGAGTGTAGAGACGCAGCCATTGAACCATGATAATCACGATTTCATCTCTTGATTTCATCGAATTTTCCCCTTGAATTCCGAATGTCCACGAGGAAGAATCCGAGCAAATTCACTTCAATCCACGAGAATTGAGGCTCCATTCTTGCGAAAATCGGGTTAGTAGTGAGGTTCGATCGATTATCAAGAGGTAATTTATATTTTTATTAGGTTTAGATCTTTAATTTCGCAAAGTAGTTCATAGTGTTATTCATTTTTCCTAATTTTTAGTCCGAAAAGTCGCTGATTTTGAAAATAGGATATCTCTTTGATTATAATTCTAAATCACTGATTTTGGTTTCATTGGATTTCTCTTTTCATCAGCTTTCCGTAGATAGAAAATTCATCGAATTCCGAGTTCATTTGGCCCTCCAATTTGATGTTTGACCGAGGACTGTTCATCTTTCATCAGAAGTCAAATGTTGACTTTCGGGGTCAATTACTTTCAATTTACAAATCAGAATTCGATCGTTTTGGTCTCTTTAGACTCCTCTGGTTCTTAGATTTCCATTGACATATAAATTGCAAGATTTGGATTTCATTTGACTGGTCAATCTGAAGATTTCCTCTGAGGTGTTCATTTCGGAGATTTTCTAATACTTGATTTTCAATAATTCATAGTAAATCCAATTCTTATCCAAAAATCATAAATTATATATCAATAAATTTCATTTTCTCTCTAGTTTCCAAATATATAATTTTCATAATCTTCTGACCCTGTTTGATTCTCTGATTTTACAGTACACATACTGTTGGTCAAAGTCAATGCTTTGACTTTGACTTTTGACTTTTCTCTGTCAAATCCGAGATTTCAATTCTTAAAACTTCTTATTAGGTCTATTTATATCATTTTCACTCATTACTTCTTATTATTACTTCTTTAAAACCCCTTTTAAACCTAAGTTTGACCAAGTCAACTCTACGATTAAAGTCAACCCTGCTCTCTGTGGATCGACCCGATACTTACACAATACTTGATTTTTATATCTTATCTTTGTAAGTTCGGTTTTATAAATTTTGTTTGACCGGCATTTTTGTGATTTAATGATGCACGAAAACGATACGTCAGCCTTGCGTGCCACGTTGCATCCGCGTGGGTCCCGTGCGATAAATAACCCCCTTTTTGCCCTTTTTAATTGTTTTTAATAAATTTAAAATCAAAAATATTCCTAAATGAATTCAGAAAAATTCCAAAAAATTCCAAAAAATTGTAAAAATCATAAATTTCAAAATACAACTCCAAATTAATTCAAATTTGTTTTGTTGGATTAGAAATTGAATAATCTATCATTATAAAAAGTCAAAATATTAAAATAGTAAGAGAATGAATTTTAATTAAATAAATACATTCATGTATTTTCTAAAATAACTTTATAAAAATACATGAATGTTAATACACATCATTTCTCTTATCATTTAATCATGAAAACATACTTATAATCTCAAATATAATGAGGATTAAAAATCGTATTTGTTTAATTATGTATAATAATCCATAAATTGATGTATTTTTAGATTATAACATGAAATTATACAAAATGATAGAAATATACTTAAAATATGATAACATGCATACAATTAGAACAATTAATGCTTTTATTTGTATTAATAATCATGTAACATGTATAAATAGCATGTTATCAGGTTTGTCGTTGGGGGCAAATCTAAATCCTTGTATTTGAACATTTTCCTTCACCCATTTAAGGGGTGAGAGGATTAGGTTTCATTTGGTGAGGATTGAGGCTCCGAGACTATAGTACTCGGGACTAGATTAAAGGACATAAGGTCCCCAACCAGTATAATAATATTTGGTGCATCAAGAGGATGAGAAGAGAAAGTTTAACTAACGAATTGTAGCAGAGCGATAAGTAGAGATCATATAATTAACATTAGCGCTAAAACCTAATTCACCCCCCCCAGGTTAAACCACTACCATATTGGGAATTTCACGCCACATCCAGCACGCGATTGATTTCATGCTGGGAGCTTCTCTCCCCAACCTCTCCCACTATCGTATGGAGCCCAAGCTCTATGAGGAGCTGTGGCGACAGGTTCAGGAGTTAGTGGCGAAGGGTCTCATCTAGGAGAACCTTAGCCCTTGCGCACTACCCGCCCTTCTAGCACCGAAGAAGGATGGTACTTGGCGTATGTGTTGTGATAGCCGTGCGATCATAAGATCAGGGTCAAGTACCGTTTTCCAATCCCACGCCTGCAAGACCTGTTCGATATGATGGCAGGATCCACGGTCTTCTCAAATATTAATTTGAGAAGCAGATACCATCAGGTTTTGATTCGTCCTGGAGATGAGTGGAAGAGCACCTTTATGATAAAGGACGGTCTCTACGAGTGGTGAGTTATGTTGTTCGGTCTCTCGAACACGCCCAACACATTTCAACGGCTGATGAATGAGGTCTTGCGCCCATTCATCGACAAATTTATTGTCGTCTACTGATAATATGTAATTTGTACATGAATTTACATGATTATTAGTGCAAATGAAAACAGTAAATATTCTATTTGTATGCATGTTATCATATTTTAAGTACATTTCTATCATTTTAAGTAATTTCATGTTATGATCTAAAAATACATAATTTTATGGAAAATTATGCATAATTAAATAATGTGATTCTAATCCTATTTTAATTGAGATCATGATTATGTTTTCATGATTAAATGATAAGAGAAAAGATTTTTATTTATACTCATGTATTTTCCTAAATTTATTTTATAAGATACATGAGTGTATTTATTAAATTAAAATTTATTCTCTTTTTATTTTAATATTTTGACTTTTTATAATGATAGATAATTCAATTTCTGATCCAAAAAAATAAATTTGAATTAATTTGGAGTTGTATTCAATTTTTACGAATATTCTAGAATTTTTTTGAATTTAATTAACTCTATTTTCGATTTTTAATAATTTAAAAAGAATAAAAAAATTGTTTTTATTTATGCGCGCTGACGTGGCAGAGTAACACCACGTGGCGACACGTAGATGTGTGTTCGCGTGACACGTGTACACGTGTGCATGACGTGTGTGCGTGAGACGTATGTGTGTGCGTGTGTGTGTGCGGGCGTGTGCGCACGTGTGCGCGGGGATTATTAAATGGGTTAGAGCATCCGTTTAGGATTTAAGCTAACCATTAATCTCATCTATCTTATATACGCGATAAACCATTGAAAATTATTCCATGTGGGACTATGTTTATTTCATTTTGTTTCAGGTAACGTGGCATACTGTGAGACATCCGATCGCATGATTGAATCACGTGCGTCGGATGTTGATGAACTCGATTACGCGTGTCTTCCGTCATTGTTGTGTATCAATTTCATGCAATAAAATTCATATTTCCTTACTTAGTATAGTTTAAGCAAGGGTCGAATCCATAGGGAGCTGAAGTAATGAGATTTGATATTCAAATGAAAGGTGAGAGAGCGTGGAAGAAGTGAGAGCTTAGAAAGAAGTGCAAACGTAAATGCGGCATGTAGAGATGAATATGAGTGATAGTTTTTTGATTTCTTTTTTAATTAGGAGAAAAATATGAATTCCAATGGAAAAACAATGTAGAAAGAAATTCAATGGAGATGAGATGATGACAAGGTGAGAAGAGTGGTCGCCGGTAGCGATGGATCGATGAATCGATGTGTAGCGATGGGGAGAGAGAGTTGCAAGTGTAGATGATGTCAAAGCCACTACATTAAAAGAAAATAAGAAAGAAAAATAAAAGGAAAATACAACTTTACTGTTTATGGAGATGATGAACACAAGCAAGAACTCAATTCGGATTGTTGCACAAACCCCGTCGATGTGCCCGTCCTAGGCCGGGTGATGCTCGATCTGCTCCGATCACAATCTTTGCTTGCTCCCTTCTCCACTACAAAGTTGAGCATCAAATAATGCTCCTCCTTGGGCCTTGACCTCCTCTCCCTTTCCTTCTGGTAGCCTGATGCTAAGAGAGAGCCCAAAAATGTAAGGAGAGAGAAAATGAAGGCTTTTATAGTGGGTTCCTAGGGTTTGAGTGTAAAGAGGGGTAAAAGAGTCCAATTATTAAAATTATTTTTTTTTCAAGCTTGATTGTTTGATCGAAGGGTATGGATGGATAGAGGGTTAAAAGATGAATCTAGAAATAAAATTCAGCTCAAAACTCCATCTAGATCACGAGATATCGTGTCATTGATGCATTCATTTTCATCATTATAAATGGGTTTTAACACATAATTCTTAGTCATATAATGCACATTATCATATTTTTATGATATTTTTGCATTCATCAGTGCATTCCACTCATATACTCAACTTGCATCTATTTAGTGCTAATTTATAAAAAAATAGACATGTCCTATCATGCACCATTCTTTTCAATTACTTATACTATGAGACTAACCCCATTTGACTCTTTGAAAGTCAAGTTGTTGAATTCTCATATTTTCTATGAGTTATGTGGATGTAGGGACATAGGTATGCAAGTAGGAAAGCATGGATATGGATGACGATAAGAGGAAAGAGGAAACAACTCTCTACTAAATCTAAACACCAAGACAACCATATTTTTATGAAATGTGGTAAATGAAGTTTGGATTTGGTAAAAGTATCATCATAAGATTTGTAGGTTAATCCAAAATTGATTTAGAGTGAATATTGGGCCAATGTCCTTATTTTTAAGGAGGTTGGACCAAGCTTAATTTTTAGTAAATGAGACCTTAATTTTTTCTCATGATTTTAGATATTTTGGGATAAAAAGATAGAGGATTAAATTATTGATCCAATGGAGAAAATTTCATGAAAAAATGAATAGTCAATGGTCAAATGTCTAATTGAAGGGCCAATGGTGATGAAATTTTACGAATTAGATATCCACAGAAAGTTGATGAAACAAGGAATCCAATGAAATAGAAATCAAATAATTTGGACTTAAGATCAGGGAGAAATCCTTGTTTCAAAATCAATAAAAATTCGTACCCAAATTTGGGCGAAACGAAGAACAATTCAATTTCTAAAATGACATTGACTATTGAAATCTAATCTAAACTACAATTATTGCAAGGGATACGAGAAAATCACACTGCTTACCCGATTGACACGAAGATTTTGCTTCAATTTGCGTTGATTGAAGAGTATTTTCTCGATTTCTTCTTCGGCGTGCGTTCGGCGTTCAAAGGGAGATTTCAATTGATTCTTGCAATGATTCGTGAACAATCCTGCCTCAATATGATTTATAACATGCTAATTAGACATGATAATAGATGATTACTAATGCATATTAAGGCATAAAAGATTTCATTCCTATCAATGTTATCATATTTATGAGTATTTATCTATTATTCTATGAAAAGGTCATTATAATATCAAAATACTATAATTTAAGGTTAATTATGATGAATTAGAGATTAATAATTTCATAACCCATCCTTACTTGAGATTATAAGTAGTTTTTAAAGTTAAATAATAAGAGAAATCATTTTATATACATTCATTCTTATTTTCTAAGTTTAAAATCTTAAAGAAATGAATGTATTTCTAAAATAGAAATTAAAACTCTTGTTATTAATTAAATTTGAATTTCTAGAATGATAGATAATTAAATTTCTGATCAAATAAAATAAATTTGGATTAATTTGGAGTTATCTTTTGAAAGTTATGAATTTTCTAATTTTTAGGGATTTTTCCAGATTTTTTCTGAATTTTTAATGAATTTCTAAGGATTATTTGGGATTAAAAATCGATTTTCTGAATTTTTATTAACGCGCAGGTGACGTGGCATGATTTGGATTATCCGATCGCGTCGCGATTGAACGGTCGAGGCAGATAGTGACTTAGCAGCGTGAGGAGTGTCCAATCACGTGAAGATTAAATGCCGTTGATCTTCACTTAATGGAGGAGGGTACGTGGTGCTGCGTAATTCATCGGCAAATCATAATATAAATGATTTATTCGGAGCCGTCGATCTGAGGAGTTATAACGGCTCTGATTAAATTGACGGAAAACACATCTGATGCGTCCAATCACGATCCAATGGCGTGTGTTTTCGATGTGTTTTATAACGCATGCGACATGGCTTCATCTGATTTGTCCGATCGCGATCTAGTGGCCACGACTTAACGGTAAGGATTCGCATTGATGCGTTTTATTAGAGCCGTTGATGCGTTTCATTGGACGGTTACGCCCAAATTGCCTATAAATTGAGATGTTCTTCGAGATTGTAAAGCATTTGAGAGCAATTCGAGTAAATTGAACTGTTTAGATACCAAATCTCATGAATATCTTGATCCTAATCTCTTCTAGACTCATTTCCGCATCTGAGGAGTGCTTAAGATCAAGATTTTGATGATCGATGAGGAAGAAATTGATGCTTGAACTCCACGAATCGTGATTTTTGGATTTTGATGAATAGCCTTGATTTCAGCAATTAATTGGATCAATTCGATCGCAATTGTGGGTTAGGGATCATGTTTTATCTTAATCTATCTTTGTTTAGTATTTAATTTCAATTTCGAATCGTTAATTAGTTTAATTTAAGTCTTAATTTTGGTAATTTCACGATTTACATTTTCAGAAATATCACCTCTCTTCAATCTTCAATTTCTGCGCGAAATCAAAGTCAAATTCATTGATTTTTGATTCCGTGGATTTGTGTTCAAGTCCTCTTTTCATAAAATACTATTTTCCCTAATTTCTATCACCGATTCATCGTCCGATTTGATCAAATTCTAAGAGATCATCAAGAATTTCCCTAATTCCTTGTGGATTTGACCCACATTTACCATTATAGCCTTCAATTCGAATTAATTTTATAAAATTGGTAAGTTTGGAATTTATTTTGACACGAGACCGTGTGATTTCAACGTCCTCGTGATCTCATTCCGTCAATGATCGCAATTGAGTCTAGAACGTAGGGGGGATCACGAAGAACTAACGAATTTGGTCCAAAATAACTTAATCTCTTCACGATTCAATCGAAAGTTGAGGTTACAAAGGAAGAACATCGGGTTTTTATAGGAGAAATCATGCAAAAATTGCGGACCATCCGATTTGGTGAAGAAGAATGGACGGCCACGATCGGGAGATTTAAGTGGGCCATGATCCCACGATCCTTGATTTTTTGCCCGTTTGACCTTTATCGGAGCATTCATATGCATCCACGTGTCGCCCTACGATCAGCCGAGTACCCGATTAATCATAATCGTTTGATTTCATTAATGAAATCGTTAGCTGCTAAATCGTCACGTGCGTTGATCTTTGATCGGGTGGAATCGGGTTCACGCGATCGACGCGTCTCCATCATTGCGATCGCATCCGACGCACCTCACATTGCCACATCACCTGCAAAGAGAGGAACATAGTCCCGCACAGAGAAAAACAATGGAACTTGAGGGGTACAAAAGGGGAAAGCCCCATTGTCATTCGCGTTGTCCGCATGGGCCAAGTGCGCCCCAATCTACTTACCTGGGCCCATCACTTGTTAGCCCGAAGACTCCTTGTGCCACGTAGGCATCCACATGGCCTCGCGTGGCTCTACCACGTGTGCGTCGTGTGCCACGTCAGCTCCGTTTGTCCTGCGTGAGAAAATCAACCCTTTTTGCTATTTTTTTAATGAGATTGAATTCGAAAAATACTTGAAAAATCAAAATAAAATCCAAAAAGTTCTTAAAAAAAATCAAAAATTCATATCTTCACTTACATAACTCCTTTTTGACTCAAAATTTCTCCATTGGATCACAAATTTCTTTATCTTTAATATGATGCCACCTAAAATATAAATCCAAACAAGAAAATAGGATGAATTCAAAATAACCTTAAATAATCCCTTAAAGGAATCCTACCCGACGTGGCCCCATAGTCCATGTCCTCAAGCCTGGCACCATCCACGAGCACCGAGGCTACCTTCGGATAGAGGGCTACCTATTTTTTAGGAATAGGTTGTGCGTTCCGCGCACGTCTCTTCGGAATCAGTTCACTTGGGAGTGCCATTCTAGAGGTCTTGCTGGCCATTTTGGCTATGACAAGACCATTATGGCCGTAGAACATCAGTTCTATTGGCAGAGCTTGAAGCGCGATGTTGGGAACATTGTCACTCAGTAAAGGGTGTGCGCCTTTGCCAAGCAAGTAAAGAAAAATGCTAGCCTCTATACATTGCTCCCAGTGCCAATGCGACCTTGGGATAACTTGAGCATGGACTTCGTGCTCGGACTGCCCTGCACGGTCGGCCACCATGATTCTATCGTGGTAGTTGTGGATCGCTTTTCAAGGATGGCCCACTTTGTGTCATGTTCGAAGACTTCTAACGCCACACGAGTGGCTCAATTGTACTTTCGAGAGGGAGTTGACTAAACAATTTATGCGGTTGTTGAAAATACACAAACATCGGTCATACAAAATTTATAATTCTGAACTCACAATAATAAAGATATGAAATCAAGTAGTGTAAAGATAGGGTCGATCCACAAAGAACACGGTTGACTTTAATCGAAGAGTTGACTTAGTCAAACTTAGGTTTAAATAGAAATTTTAAGAAATGAAAGTGATATATAATCAATGGAAATGATATAAAAAATATATGAGAGAAGATAATTTAAGAACTTAAAAAAATGATTTAACAAAGAAAAGTCAAAAGTCAAGGTCAAAACGTTGACTTTGACCAATTGTTGACTTTATGTAAAATCAGAGAATGAAAAGAGAGTAAAATATTACAAAAATTATATATTCAAAAACTAGAGAGAAAAGGGAAATTTTTGATAGATAATTTGTAATTTTACAAGAAGAATTGGATTTATTATGATTTATTGAAAATGAAAGATCAGAAAAATCCAGAAATGAACACTTTGGTTTAAATCATCAAATTGATTCACCAAATGAGGGTAAAATATTACGAAAATTATATATTCAGAAACTAGAGAGAAAATGAAAATTTTTGATATTTAATTCGTGATTGTTCAAGAATATTTGGATTTATTATGATTTATTAAAAATCAAAGATCGGAAAAATCCTCAAATGAACACTTCCGTTTAAATCATCAAATTGACTGACCAAATGCTATCCACATCTAGAAATTCACATATGAATAGAAAGCTAACAATCAGAGGATTCCAAAAAGACCAAAATTTCAAATTTCACCTAGTATTTTGAGGGTTACTGCCCCCCAAGTCAACGCCCAAATTCGGATTGAAAATAAACAGTCGATGGTAAAATGTTAAATTGAAGTGTCAAATAGAGATAAAATTTTACAAATTAGATATCCACAGAAAGCTGATGAAACAAGCAATCTAATGAAATAAAAATCAAATACTTTGGACTTAAGATTAGGGAGAAATTTGTGTTTCAAAAGCAATAAAATTCTGCATCAAAATTTGGGCGAAATGAAGAACAATTCGATTTCTAGAATGAAATTACCTATCTAAATCTAATTTAAACTACATAAATTGCAAGGGAAATGATAAAATCACACTACTAACCTGATTGACGTGAAGATTGTGACTCAAAGTTTCTTGATTATGGAGAATTACTCCGGAACCTTCTTCGACGACCGTTCGGCGTTCAAGGGGAGATTTCGATTGATTTCTTTAAATAATTCATGATTAACTTGTTTCAATGGATGCGGAATTGATTCTAGGAAGCAAGAGAATCATGAAGAACTTAAAATCTTTCTTCAAAATTACTTAATTTCTTCACGATTCGACCAAAAGTTTGGTTAACAAAGGAAGAACATCAATTTTTATACGAAATTTCATCCCGAAAATCGCGGACCATTCGATTAGCTGAAGGATGATTCAACGGCTGAGATTTCATGATTTCAGTGGGCCACGATCCCATGATTTTCTCCCCATGATTTTCCACCTTTTTTAAAGGAATTAAATCCAGAAATTCTGGAAAATGCATGAAAAATCAAAATAAAATCTAGAAAATTACATAAAATCCAGAATTCATATCTTTCTTTATATAACTCCTTTTTGACTCAATTTTTCTCCATTGGATCATAAAGTTCTTCATCTTTAATATCATGCGACATAAAAAATATAAATTCCAACAAGAAAATAGGGTGAATTCAAAATAATATTAAATAATCCCTTAAAAATTCTACTTTATATTATCCCATCACTCTCTTCTTGAAATTAATTCTTTTAACTATCAAATAAAGTCAAAATAACTGAAGGAAAATGTTTAATTTCCAATTATTTAATGTTAAAAAGATCAAATATTAGTAAAAACACATAATTAACCCTAAATAATGCGAAAATATGGACTGTAGTAAAATGACATACCAATGGAGAAAATTCATAAAACTATGATAACATGCATCATAATGACATAAAATAAGTATATATATTAGTTAAATAAGATAAGAATTTACATTATATATGCATGTTATCAGTAGTATGCTTACATGGACTACTCAAGTCCATTTTATCGGATCGCGATGTTCGGTTCATGAGCCACTTCTAGAGGACACTGTGGAGTATGCTGGGGACCAAGCTGAGGTTTTCGATGGCTTATCACCTGCAAACTGATGGCCAGACTGAGGTCGTCAATTGGAGTCTTGGAAACTTGCTCCGATCTTTGGTGGGGGACAACCTCACCACTTAGGATCTAGTTATCCCACGTGCCGAGTTTGCGTATAACGCCTCGGCGAATCGCACCACTGGCATGAGTCTATTTGAGATTGCCCATGGCTTAGTACCTCGCAAACCTCTAAATTTAGTGCCAGTAGATCCCCACATTAGAGCCTCTGAGGACCGTGTCACATTTGCACAACATGTGAGTGAGTTGCATCACTACATTCATGATAGGATTACACATCAGAATGCATCGTACAAACAGGCTGCCGACTTGCATCGTCATCAACGGAGCTTCAACGTGGGTGACCAGGTGATGGTTCGGTTGAGACTGGAGAGGTACTCTCTCGGCACAACAACAAAGCTTGATGCTCGTAGCACTGGCCCGTTCTGGGTCCTTACCCGCGTGGGCGAGAACACCTACGTCGTCGACATCCCTCCCTCGTGGGGGATCAGCTCGACCTTCAACGTGACAAACTTGGCCGCGTTCGTAGCCCCTCCAGCACCTGATCAACCTTCTGACCCTGGCCCATTCTCTGAGAGTGAGTTTGCCGATCAGTTCACTCCCCCAGTGCTACCGCCTGATTGGCACGAGCAGGTAGAGGAGGTACTGCGAGAGGTAATTAACTTCATAGGGGATGGTGCTTCGCAGAGGTTTTTCGTGCGTTTGCAGATATGTCTGGCAGAGGATGACGCATGGATCACGGAGGAGGACTTGGCGCGCCTGCGACCAGATCTGATCAAGCCATTGCCCGGAAGACCCGCTAACTCAACAGAGTTGAGTTCTTCTAACCCCAGGAGGATTGGTGGCGTTTGACCCCCGTCGCCACCAAGCCACGACACCACGACACCGGAGGTGCCGACACCCACGCGCATCCAGCCCCCACGACAGGCAAAGACGAAGGATGCCGAGTTTTGCTACACTGCTTGAGGACTTTGTCTCGCCCCACTCCGAGCTTGCGTGCGTGGATCTATCTTCTTTCCTCGCTTTGAACTTTATTGACTTGCACGTGTTTTAGCAGGCCCTCTTTTATCTCCATCGCCCCACTTTTGTGGATATTTTATTATTACTATGATTCTGTTAGGCTTTCGGGTTCTGGGCCTCAAGTGGGCCTTTTCCCCTCTTGGCCCATCTTGGGCTCTATAAGAGGGGAAGGGACCCCCCCCACAAACCCCAGCCATCATTTGAAGAAAGAAAGGAGTGAACTCCCTCTCAAGTGGCTGCTCAAGGAAGATCGAGGAAGGAGACCTACCGCCGCCATCGCTGCCACCGCATGACCACGTGCTACCGCCGCGCCTACTGCCGACGACATCGCCTCCCCTTGCCCCAATCCCGCATACGCTGCCGCCGATACCCACGCCGTCGCGCAATCTCGTGCTGCCGCCGTACTCGCCGCCACCACGCCCTTGTCCCTCTCCTGCTTCCTCACTGTCGTGCCCTGGTCCACGCGATGTTGTCCCATCCCCTCGCTAGTCGCCGCCTTCCCGAAGCCCTCCTCGCGCCCTCGTCCTCTCGCCATTGCCCGTCTCCCCTGACTACCGCCATCACGTTGCCCCCTTGCGCGCGCAGCACTCTGCGCCCGCCTACTAGCCATGCATGCGCCGCCCCAGGTTGCGCCGCGTGCCTAGGTCGCGCTCGCGCCCTCACCAGCTGACACTCGTGCTTGGGTCGGATTGCGCGCACACCTTACCCGCAGGCCGCGCGCGAGCCTAGAGCACGCTCACGCCCGCGTCCACTCCAGGAAGCACCCACGCCCAGCTTGGTCAACGCCGCACCCTGTCACCTGGACTGCGCCCATGCCTGCCGCAGGTCGCACCCATGCCCTGACCCTGGGTCGCGCCCCCGCCATCCACAGGCTGCATCCGCGCCTGCCCCAGGTCGAGCTCGCTCCCAGCCTCGAGCCGGGCTTGTGCTCGTGCCCTGCCAAGGGGGCGTCTGCGCTCTGCAACGAGCCGGGCCCGCACCCAGTCTTTGGCTACGCCCATGCACTGCCCTAGGAGGCACCCGTGCCCTTGTCTGTGCCCGTGCGCCCTTGTCTGCACCAAAAACATCCTGCGTGCCATGCCTGACCGCTCTGCACCCCGCCGCTTGACCTTGGCTGCTCTTCACCGTGCCGTGGACTTCCCGTGCCCACAACGATGTCAATCCGGTCCTCTTGTACTATCCATTCGTGCTGCATACGAACGGCCTCCCTCGTCACGAGCAACCGGGCTCGTGCCCTTCAGGTTAGGCACACATCCCCTTTCTTTATTTTGAATTACTTATATTTCTTCAAGTATTTCCCGCACTTTCTTCCACTATCATTGGGACCTAGTTTAGGTCAATTGAGAGCACGACTCGAGTGAATTGAGACCGTGGTCCAATCCGTTGGATTGATCGCTGAGCTCCCCTCGATGGCCCAAGGCTCAATGCCCGGGAGGACGTGGATCGTGAGGATTCTTGGACTGACACTATGATAACATGCATTTATAACTTAATTTCTTATCCTAATTAACTCATATTCATGCTTATTTTATGTGAATATGATGCATGTTATCATACTTTTTAGGAATTTTCTCCATTGGTATGTCATTTCAGTAAAGTCGATATTTATGCATAAATTAGGAATAATTTTATGCTTGATTGATGACTAATCTTTTGCAAAGTTAAAATTAATAGAAGTTTATCTATTTTCTTAAACTACTTTGACTTTAGTGCATGTTTTGAAAGATAATTTCAAGATGAAAATGTGATTAATAATATTGCTTGAGAAATGAGTAAGTGATTTTTAATTCATCTTAATTTATTCTTTGAAAGTATATGTTAGATGAGATGATATTAAAAAGGAAGGAATTTGTGATCGAATGGAGAAAATTTAAGTTAAAAAGGAGTTATACAAATGAATTTATGAATTTCTTAATTTTATAGTATTTTCTGGATTTTATTTTGATTTTTTAGGATTTAGTTAATCGTGCGGGACCCACGGAGGTGATGTGGCACAATGCGGACACATGGCGGGGCAACGCAAGCCCACATGGATGCCTACGTGGTGCCTACGTGGCGTGAACAGTGATATCGGACGGTCGGGATTAAATCGTGCAATTGGACGGTCAGGATTAAATCGCGCAATCGGACGGTCGGGATTAAATCGCGCAATTGGACGGCTGAAATCACACGGAGTGGAATGCGCGTCATGGGCCACGATCCCACCGATTACGCGCGATTTGATGACTGAAATTACATGGAGTGAAATCCGCGTCACGAGCCACCAATTTCGCGCGATCCGACGGCTGAAATCACACGGAGTGAAATCCGCGTCGTGGGCCACAATCCATCAATTTCGCACAAAGTTATCTATAAATAGGCCTCATCTCCAATGTAAAATTCATCTTCTAGTTAGCGTCCTTTTGGAGGTTGGCCATTGGGATCAAGGCTGCTAGGGATCAACTATCTTGGTATGTTTAGTTATTGTTTGTTCTTCTTATGTTCTTGTGTGTTCGCCTGGTATCTAGGATTGTGCGGCGTGACGAACCGAGTGCATATAGATACCCGAATTGCTTATTCGTATCCTCTTTTGTGATCGCTTGTTCCATGGCAAGAGTGTTTCATGTCGAAAGGCCAAGGGAACACCGGTGGATCAGGTTTTATCTTCTTATGGTGTTTAGAATTAATCACCATCGGTTGAATCGATCTCGAGAAAGTTAGAGGGCCTTGTCACTGAGATCCTGCTCAAGGCTAGGGCGAGGGTCTTAGCCCCGTGAGGACTGAGGATAGGGGGCAAGGTTGTTACTATGCGAGTTCTAGTTGCTTATTCAGCCCATTATTCTACCGTGATAGACGCCAGCTTGGGCGCGAATTCAAGCTCCGGTAGAATAATGATGACTGCATCACGATTAGATGGATTGACCGACACTTAGGGTTTATGTGTTAATAGTAGGACATTTCCTTCCTCTTATATCAATCTATTAATCAAACCAACTATAAGATTTGAGTTTTTATTAGATTTAGATGTTTAATTTTGCAAATTAGTTCATAGTGTTCTTCATTTTCCCTAATTTTAGTCTGAAAAATTGCTGATTTTGAAAATAAGATATCTCTCTGATTATAATTCCAAATCACTTTATTTTGGTTTCTTTGGATTCCTATTTTCATCAGCTTTCTGTGGATAGCAAATTCATAATATTCTGAGTTCATTTGACCCTCGAATTTGACGTTTGACCGAGGACTATTCATCTTTCATCAGAAGTCAAATGCTGACTTTCGGGGTCAATTACTTTCAATTTAAAAATTAGAATTTGATCATTTTGGTCTCTTTAGATTCCTCTAGTTCTTAGCTTTCCATTGACATATAAATGGCAAGATTTGGATTTTATTTGGCCGGTCAATTTGAAGATTTCCTCTGAGGTGTTCATTTCAGGGATTTTCTAATATTTGATTTTCAATAATTCATAGTAAATCCATTTCTTATCCAAAAATCACAAATTATATATCAATAAATTGAATTTTCTCTCTTGTTTTCAAATATATAATTTTCGTAATCTTCTGACTTTTTTTGGTTCTCTGATTTTATAGAACACTTACTACTGGTCAAAGTCAATGCTTTGACTTTGACTTTTGACTTTTCTCTGTCAAACCCGAGAATTAAATTCTTAAAACTTCTTATTTAGTCTATTTATATCATTTCCACTCATTACATGTTATATTTACTTCTTTAAAACCCCTTTTAAACCTAAGTTTGACCAAGTCAACTATGCGATTAAAGTCAACCCTGCTCTCTGTGGATCGACCCGATACTTACACATTACTTGATTTTATATCTTATCTCTGTGAGTTCAGTTTTTATAAAATTTGTTTGACCAACGTTTTTGTGTTTTAACGACGCACGAAAACGCTACGTCACACTACTCGGCACACTCCTGGAGCTTCGGAGATGACGTGCGGGAAGGGAGTTGTTTGTAGGCCTTGATAGATCAACTCATCATCGTAGATCGCAATAGGATATCCATTCCCTAGATTCATCTTTAGTACTTTAGTGCACGATTGGGTTTACCAGCCTGGTCTTGCATCAATTTAACCCTTAATTGAGCCCATATCAAAGTGAGGAAAATATTATTACATGAATTCAACCCCCAATGAAAACTAAAAATACACCAATATTGAGTTTATCAAGTGGTGCCATTGTCGGGTAATAAGGTGTCATCGAGGTTAGTGCTTTTCTTTCTCTTATTTTATTTTCTTTTTGATTTATGTCAGAAAGAAATATTTTTAATTAAATTTATAAATTAACCTTGATTGCCTCTAATTGTCATCACCACCATACCTTCTTAGGAACATAACTATATTTTATGAATGACCCTTGAGGGTTAATTTGCTCTTCTTTTTTGTCATTATAAATCAAAATGCAGTACCCTTGATGTTGTAATTCCTTAGTTAGAGACCATGCATATAATGAATGCCCATTCCATGACTAGAATAAATCCAATAATCAAACGAATAGAAGAAAACTCATGAAAATTCAATTTTATCATCTTAAGAAAGAAGGCACATTCAAACTTCTTTAAAAAAAAGAGCTCTTTGTGATGCTTAGGAAAGATTTAAGGATTTTAATTTCAATTTTGATGATCATGGATTGAATAGGTGGAAATTATTGAAATTTTTATATGAAGAATTAGACAATGATGCTAAAAATAGGGTTGATAGAGCATGTGGAAGATCATATTTCGATAAACATAATGTTGAATTAGATGAATTGCAAGAAAGTGAAGCAGAATTTAAAAGATAGACTAATAGGGGTGATGACATGTCATTGATGCATTCATCTTCATTATCATAAAAGGATTTTAACGCATAATACTTTCTAATATGGAGCACGTTATCATGCTTTTATGATATTTTTGCATTCATCACGTTATTCTACTCATGTTCTCAATTTGTATCTAATTAGTGATGATTATTGATAAATATGAATATGTCTCATCATGAATCGCTCCTTTGATTTTTATATCTTGAGACTAACCCCATTTGATTTCTTTGAATTCAAGTGATAAAATTCTCAAATTTTTATGAGTTTTGTGCATGCAAGGACATAGGAAAACATATGGAAATACATGGAGGCAAATTGCATTGGTAGAGAGGAGAAAAATGATCTCTTCATCATTTTAAGGGCCAAGTCAACTCTAAATCTTGGAAGTCAAAAGGTATAATTAAGAGTCAATGTGGTCAAAGGTGTGAAGAAAGGTTGACAGAACGAATCGATGCGATCATTAATTGCACACCGATTCGTGTAAAAAATAAAGCGAAACTCACCAATTTATGATTTAATCACGAATTGAATAGTATAGTGGTGAATAAGGGTCGAATCCACGGAGAAATAAGGTATTTTCGAGAGATATTTTGTAATTCGATTAAATCAGACGATGAATTGAGATGAGAAATTAGGGAAAATGATAGATTTGGAAAGAGAACTCAAAGTTGAATCCACGGAATCAAAAATCAGTCGATTTGGATCAAGATTCACAGATAAATCAAAGAGTGAATTAGAGAGAAATTTCCAAACGCGAATTAAGAGAAATCCAAAAAAAAGACTAAATTAACATAATTAACAATCCTAAATTACAAATTAATGATACATGACAAAAGATTAGGAGGAAAACACATAATCTAACCCGAGATAGCGATCAAAATGATCTAATTAATCGCCGGATTCAAGGCTTTTCATTCCACGATTTTGAAAATGATCTTCGGTGTTCAAGAGACGAATTCGCCCTATTCGATCTATAAAATCTTACTTTCAACCACTCAGTGGACGCGGAAATGAGTCTAGAAACGATTGAAAGCAAGAGATTTAAGGATGGTGGTGTTTAGATAGTTCAATTTATCAAAATCATCCAAGAATACATGAAAATAATTAAGAACATCTCAATTTATAGCCAATTTGGGCGTAACCGTCCGATGAAACGCTTCATCTTCGATCAACGGCTCTAATGAAACACATCAATGTGAATTGTTACGGTTAAGTCATGGCCGTTGGATCAGAGATGGATGATAAGCTCAAAATAGTATTAATTAGTGATAAAAATATCACTAATTGTTTTGTCATGTGAGCTTTTAAGCTTAAGCAACAACATTTATAAACCTCATGAGCCTAGGGCGAGTAAGGGTCAATCCACAGGGAGCAGGTAATTAGCTAATGAATTTTCAATTTAAAACAGTTTTTTTAGAATTGTGAGAGAATGCTTTATACCTTCTTAAGAATTAAAAATAGGGAAAACAAAGTAAAATGAGGAAATATATATTTTTTAAGAATTTTTATTTAATATTTACAGTATTAAAAATTAAGAGAGATACTTTGTTTTTATTTAAAAATTAAGAACAGAGATTAATCTTCTCGTGATTTAGGAAATGTATTAGAAGAAAAGAAAATAAATGAGAAGAATAGTGAATGAAGAGAGATACTTAGAAATAAAAAGTAAGAAAAGAAAAGTATAAAAGAGAATGAGTATAGAGAGATAGAAGATCTGACTTGTAAGAGAGAGAGTATAGGTTCAAGATGAATGAAAGTGATGAATGTAAAAGAAAAGAGAGATATGAGAAGGAGAAAAGAAAACGATACTAAGTGGAGATGTGAGATACAATATAGATGTATAAAAGATGAGTGATAAAGTGAGATAAATAAAAATAATTTTTATCGTGATTTTTTTTATTCAAAATTTCTTCAATCGGTTTTGGGTAGGAGCGCAGCTGCCGTCGGGCAGCGGCAGTGGAGTGGCGGCGTTAGTGAGTACGATGAAAGAAGTGATGCGAAGAACAATAAAGAGTGAAATAAAACTGATGAAATAATTTTTGTTGTGATGAAAGAAGTGTTTCCTGAAAAGAAAAAAAACAAAAAAGGACAAGATGAGCTGCCAGCGGGCAGCGGAAGTGGAGTGGCAGCGTTAAACAAAAAAAAAAACCCTGTAACCTTGGTTACAAGATGAATCTTGGACGAAGCCGGCGGCGTTGGAAGCTCTGTGAGTGGGCTACCTGCCACGGAGGTAACCTGCAGAAAAGGGAGAGAAAAAGGGGACGAAAAGGAGAATGAAAGAGGGCAACCTCTTGTCACACCCGTCGAGGCCTGAGGGTCTCTAACTTCTCCTCCTCTCCAAAAGCCCAGGATGCCCTTAATCCTCTTGGCTCTTACTCGCGTAAGAGGGACACTGATCCAATTGCACACAGGCCTCCAACGCAAATTGGATTGAATCAAAATGACAGTTTTTCACAAGAAACCCTAAGGGGTTTAAATCGGGAAGGAGAGAGAATGTGGGCCATTGGATCTCCTAGGGCTTCAATGGTCGGGATCTTCTTCTCCTGCCTTGAATGCACATCTATGGGGTCCTCCAATCACATTCCAGCCCATCAATTCAGCTTTAAAAGGCACCCTCATTTGCTTTCCATTTTTGGTCTTAAGGGGCCTTTTTAATGGATATCTTGATATCTTCATAGAGATAGTGATTCCTTAAGCTCTTGGTGCCTTCCCTAACTTATTGGGCTGCTCCAGAAAATGCTTGGAATGTCTCCTTTGGCTCCTTGGGTTCCTGTCGATCAGCCTAAGCCCTGAAATTGTCTGAAAACATCTTTGATGAGATCGACTCCACTTGACTCTAAAAGTCAAGTGGGGTTAATCCTCTTAAAAATACATAATTTTGCATATAATTAGGGCAAGGTCTGGAATTTATAAAAATCACAATTTCATGATAAAATGTGGATAAAACTTGCAAATAAATACAAAGAAGTGCATGTGAAGTTCATTAAAAGAGCATGTTTTATCTCTAAGATTTATGAATTATCAATGGACAGTTGAGATGAAGCCACATCGCGCGCTTTAGAAATAACACTTGAAATGCCATCTGTTTGATCTTGATCTAATCCTTCGGATATGTTTTCGTCGGTTTAATCTCAACTGTGATAACTCTCTTGATGAACAGCTGGGATTATATCGTTTTTAAAATGATTCACCGACGAGTAATAATGTGCCACATACCCCATGCCTTTAAGTGACGATCGACGATCGCTATTTAATCGTGCGATGGGATGCTCCACGTGTTGCCATGTCATCTCTCACGTTTGATAGTTGATCGCGATTGATCGGACGCTCTAGATTGTGCCACATCACCTATGCACTTATAAAAATCCAAATAATCAATTTTTAATTAGAAAAATCCATTTTTAATTCCGAAAAATCCTAAAAAATTCATTAAAAATTCCGAAAAAATCTGGAAAAAGCACTAAAAATTAGAAAATGCATAACTTTCAAAATACAACTCCAAATTAATCCAAATTGCTTTCATTGGATTGGAAATTCAATTATCTATCATAATAAAAAGTAAAAATATTTAAATAACAATAGAATAAATTATTATTTAAATAATACACTCATTTCTTCTTAAAAAACAAAACTTTAGAAAAATAAATGTCTGTATATAAACATTTTCTCTTATTATTTAGCATTAAAAACCTAATTATAATCTCAAATTTAGATGAGAATAATCTATTCTAAAATATATTCTGAATTATGCATAATTATCCCTAAAATAGTGCATTTTGATATTATAACTTAAAATTGCATGAATGATAGAAATGCACTCATAATATGATGACATGCATAAAAATGGAATGCTTTATGCCTTAATTTGTATTAATAATCATATTTTTGCATGTTAAAATTGCATGTTATCAAAGGTCAAACATAGTCAATTTTCTTTTAAATAATTATAGAGATTATCCTATCCTTTTGGGGGCTGCCACTTCACAAAGCTAAGAAAATCAAAGTTGGTCAATTTTATCTATTTTAGGAAATATTGATTAACCTATATTAAAATACTTTTAAATTATTTTATTTTATATTTAAAATGAAGTTGAGGTCACCGTCTTAATGTGGACATCCTCCTTACTTAAGGAAGAGTTGGGAGTCATCTTTTTAGGAGGTGGGGCCCATGTCTTTAGAAAGGGGAGGGGTTATAACCTTATTTTTGAAGAGGTGAGCCTCATTCTCTAGAAAGGGGTTGAGCCACCTCATTAAGAGGTAAGATTACCTCCTTGAGGAGGTGACCACATCTTTCGAAGTCCTTGGGGTGGTGCATCTGATGTTGGACAGGCGGGTAAACCCGATCGTGCGATGGACACTAAAGGGAATCTAGGGATGGAAGACTAGTGCAACTACTATGATGAAGATGCTCAATCAATGGATACGAATTAGACTGCCTCCTCGCACGTCTTCGCCAAAACTCAGGGGTACCTCGAGTAGTGTCTGTCCGGGAGGCCTCCACGTCCACGTCCTTGCAAGTGTGGGGGCCTTGGGTCGACGAGGTGAGCTGGCCGATCAACTCGACGGATTAGACCACGCTCTCAATCCACTCGAGTCATCCTCTCAATAGACCTAAACTAAGTCCTGATAGCGGTGGAAAAAAGTATGGGAAATACTGGAAGAAATAAAAGTACTTCAAAATAAAGAGAAGGGGACGTGTGCCTAACCTGCGGCGCGCGAGCCCGATTGGTCGTGATGAAGTAGGTTGTTCGTACGCGGAACAGATGGTCGGTGGAAGAAGGCCAGGGTAGGCGACGTCGTGGGAAGGCAAAGTCCTCGGCGTAGTCGATGGCAAGTGGCGGGTGCAGCCATGGATGCTCAAGGAGCGTGGTCGGCGGCGGGCACGAGCACAGCAGAAGGTGGGCACAAGGGAGCGGCCCGGGGCTGGAGCAGGGGCACGGCCCAGGGCGAGCGCTGGGGCGCGGCCTAAGGCCGACACGGTGCGGGTGCGGGGAGCGCGAGGAGGGCGAGGTTGCAAGGGCATGTGGGGGCGCGGCCTAAGGCCGACGCGGCGCGGGTGCGGGGAGCGCGAGGAGGGCGAGGTTGCAAGGGCATGTAGGCGCGCGGTGATGAATTAAGATCGAGTGGTCGTTGAATACACACAGTCAAGGGTCAAAACATAGTCCAAACTTACCAATTTTAAGAATAACTCACGAATTGAGGGGTATAATGGTAAATCAGGGTTGAATCCACAAGTAATTAGGGCAATTTTTATGGTTCTTGGAATTTGATCAAATCGGACAATGAATCGGTGATAGAAATTGAGAAAATTGATATTTTATGAAAGAGGACTTGAAGACGAATCCACAGAATCAAAAATCAAATAAATTTGTCTTTGATTTCGCGGAGAAATCGAAGATTGATTAGAGAGGATTTTTCAGAAAATAAAATCATGAAATTACTAAAAATAAGGTTGAAATTAAACTAAATTACGATTCTAAAAGGAAGTTAACTGCTAAACAAAGATAGATTAGGATGAAACACGATCCCTAACCCACAACTGCGATCAAATTGATCCAATTAATCGCTAGAGTCAAGGCTGTTCATCAAAATTCAGAAATCGCGATTCGTGGAGTTGAAGTGTCAATTTCTTCCTTGTCGATCATCAAAATCTTGATCTTAAGCACTCCGTGGATGCAAAAACGAGTCTAGAAGCGATTGGGATCAAGAGATTCAAGAGATTTGGTGTCTAAACAGTTTGATTAAGTCGAATAGCTCTCGAATTCTTGACAATTTCGAAGAACATCTCAATTTATAGGGCAATTTGGGCGTAACCGTCCGATCTCCATTTAATCTGCAATCAACAGCTCTGATGAAATATATCAGATGCAAATCATGACCGTCAAGTCGTGGCCGTTGGATCGCTGATCGATGCCTGAGATAAAGCCACATCGCATGCGTTATAAAACCCACAATAACGCTCGCCGTTGGATCACGATCGTACGCTCTTGATGCATTTTTCGTCGGTTTAATCTTGACCGTTATAACTCCTCTTAATCAACGGTTAAGATTAAAATGCAATCCGATGAATCCGATTTTGCCAATGTCCCCCCTTCACTTAAGTGAAGATCAACGGATGTAAATCCTCGCGCGATCGGATGCTCCACAGGCTGCCTTGTTGACTCCCCGCCTTGACCGTTGATCGTGACGTGATCGGACGATCAAGATCGCGCCACACCACCTACGTGCTTAAAAATCAAATGAAAAATCAATTTAAATTAGAAAATTCAATTTTTAATTCCGAAAATCCTTTGAAATTCATTAAAAATTCATAAAAAATCAGAGAAAATCCAAAAAATCCCTAAAAATTAGCAAATTCATAATTTTTCAAATACAACTCCAAATTAATCCAAATTTTATTCATTTGATCAGAAATTTAATTATCTATCATTATAAAAAGTCAAATTTAATAAATAACAAGAGATTTAATTTCTATTTCAAGAATACATTCATTTCTTTATGATTTAAACTTTAGAAAATAAATTAATGTTTATAAAAATCATTTCTCTCATTATTTAACTTTAAAAACTACTTATAATCTCAAGTAAAGATGGGTTAACAAATTGTCTATCTTTTATTCATCATAATTAACCCTAAATTAATGTATTTTGAGATATAATGACTTTTTCGTAGAATGATAGATAAACACTCATAAATATGATAACATGCATAGGAATTGAATCTTTTATGCCTTAATATGCATAAATAATCATGTATTATCACACCCCCCAACTTAAATGATAGGGGGGTGGACAAGGGCGCTTAAGGTGGCGGCCGCGAGGAGTGCAGCGCGCTGCCGCGGGAGCGCTCATGGAGCAGTCACAAGGCGCACAAGGCGGGGGGGTGCGACCTCTAGCGCATAGGGCAGCGGCCACGGGGAGCTACCGCGGGAGCGCGCGAGGGGGTGATCGTGGGCGTGCGCAAGGGGCGGCCGCATTGGCGCGACCTCGAGAGCACGGGACGGCGGCCGTGGGAAGCGCGGGGTGCGGGGCATGTGGGAGGCGGCACGCAGGAAGGGGCGGCGCGTGGGGCTGTTGCTGAGCGGTAGCGGCGATGGCGTGATGGTGGTGGCAGGGGGTGGCGCAGGGTGATAACATGCATTTATAACTTAATTTCTTATCCTAATTAACTCATATTCATGCTTATTTTATATGAATATGATGCATGTTATCATACTTTTTGGGAATTTTCTCCATTGGTATGTCATTTCACTAAAGTCGATATTTATGCATAAATTAGGGATAATTTCATGCTTGATAGATGATTAGTCTTTTGTAAAGTTTAAATTAATAGAAGTTAATCCCTTTTCTTGAATGATTTTGACTTTAGTGCATGTTTTGAAGGATAATTTCAAGATAAAATTATGATTAAGAAGATTTATGAAGAAATGAGTTAAGTAATTTTTAATTCATCTTAATTTCTTCTTTAAAAATATTTTTTAAATGACATGATGTTAAAAAGGAAGAAATTTGTGATCCAATGGAGAAAATTCGGATTAATAAGGAGTGATATATTTAAAGTTATGAATTTTTGAAGTTTATGCCCTTTTTCTGATTTTTATCTGATTTTTAAATTAATTTTTTATTTAAAAAATCGAAAAAAGGGGGTTTTTATTCCACAGACCTCGATGCTGATGTGGCGCGCGCAGCTGACATGGCGCGGAGTTGACGTGGCGTGCGAGACCACCGCACGGATGCAACGCGACACTGAGGCCACGTGGCAGGGCGGCGGGTGGCCCACGCGAGGCGCAGGTGGCGCACAGGGCATGGACACGTGGCAGGAGGCCATGCGTGTCCACGCGGGTCCACGCGTACGCCCATGTGGGGCGCTGATAACATGCTATATTAACATAATAAAACATGATTTTTGATGCATGTTAAGGTATAAATGATTTCATTTCCATGCATGTTATCATACTTATGTGTATTTTTCTATCATTCCATGAAAAAATAATTATAATATCAAAATACCTTAAATTAGGGTTAAATATGATGATTTAAAAGACAAATAATAAATAACCCATCTTTACTTGAGATTATAAATATTTCTAAAGTGAAAATAATGAGAGAAAACGATTTATAAACATTTATTTATATTTTCTAAAGTTTAAAATCCTTAAAAATAAATGTATTTTTGAAATAAAACTTAAAACTCTCATTATTTATCAAATTTTATCTTTTAGAATGATAGATAATTAAATTTTGGATCAAATAAAAGAAATTTGGATTAATTTGGAGTTATATATTAAAAGTTATGAATTTTCTATTTTTAGGGATTTTTTCTGGATTTTTCTGAATTTATTTCGATTTTTAAATGATAAAAATGAATTAAAAAAGGGCAAAAAGCGGTTTTATTTCCGCGCGGGACCACGTGGATGCAACGTGGCATGCAAGGCCACGTGGCAGCGCCACGCGGGCCCACGCGGCACCTACGTGGCGATGTGACGGATGAACATATTTATATTTATATTTATATTTTATATGGTATATAAAGTATAGCCTTCCGCTTATCGGAAGGGAATTATTACGCCCCTTAAAACGTCGCTCCTTATAAACCCAATTGCCTTCCTTAATTTTTCCCGTGTGGGACTAAGTCCCACACATTCTTTAAAGTGCAAGTGACGTGGCCGCTCACGGTGCGTTGGATCGGGCGGGGCGCGGAACATGGCGCGTCGATCGCGTGCACTCGCGGTCCACCGGAGATGATCAGCGCACGTGCTTGAATTCATTGGATTATAGTGGCTGAGATGAAACAGTGGGGAGCTCATCTCGACCGTCCGATAGCGATCGAAGGGGCGCGATGCAAAGCGTTTTAAAACGCATTTCAAACGGACCACCTGGACCCTCCATCGGCGATCCGACAGATGCGATATATTCCAAACGGTCCACGATGGACCGTTTCATCGTAACCGTCGATCGTTTCGATCGGACGGTTACGCCCAAATGTACTATAAAACGATGTGTTCTTCCGAATTCTAAAGCATTCGAGTTGGAAATCAACAAATTGATCTGTCTAGACACCTCCCCTCTCATTTCTCTTGATCTCATCGTGTTCTAACTTCAATTCCCCACCTCCGGAGCCTTTAAAATCAAGATTTGGCCGTGTAGATCAGTAGAAATTGCAGCTTGAACTCATGAACGCATTCTTTGGTATTTTCATCGATTAATCGGGTTAATTGAGTTAATCCGATCGCTAATCATGGTTAGTAGAAGCGGTTTTTACTAATATTTTGTCCATTTACGTTTGATTTTGATTTAGATTAGGATTCAAGGTTTAATTTCGTTGAATTTTAGATAAAATCGCGATTTCTTCGTCCGAAATTTTCTCTCCACTTCGATCTTTGATTTCTCAACGAAATCAAGTCCAAATTCGATGATTCTTGATTCTGTGGAATCAATTTGAAGTTATCTTTCATAATTTACCATTTTCCCCAATTTCTATCATCAATTCATCATCCAATTTGATCAATTTTGAAGAATACATCAAGAATTTGCTTATTTCCCTGTGGATTCGACCCTTATTTACCATTATACCCTTCAATTCGATACATTTTCATCAAATTGGTAAGTTTGGAACTGTTTTTGACACGAGACCATGTGAAATCAACGACCTCGTGGTCTCGTCTCGTCACGCACCACGTGGCAAGGGGGGGGCTGGCGATTGGAGGGCCCACGGGTTAGTGGGCCCTCGTTAGGAGATTAGGGCGGTAACGCAAATGCGTTACCGCACCCCACCTTTTATACTGACGATTTCCATTTCTTTCTTCCGTGTAGGACTATGTTCCCACACGTTTCCTCTGTGTAGGTGATGTGGCGGCAGCGCAAGTGTCGGATTCTGTTAGAACGACGGAGATCGCGTGGACCCGAGTCCACGCGATCATTAATCAAAGCACGTGTGCAAAATTCAGAGTAAGTGGCGACGATCGAAGGGCTTACCTGGTGACACTTGGAGGCGCCAAGAGCGTCCGATCTTCATCGCGATTTAATCGTGGCTTCATCAGACGTGATTTCATTGGACGGTCATGATCTTTCACGATTTCGGCAATTGGGGAGCACCGCGTGGACACATCATGACGGTCTGATCTCCATCGGACGGGCGACGCCAGCGGATGACGTGGACTCACTTGGATGCGTCGATCTTCATCGGACGGTGGACAGAAGATAACCAAGAACCATGATCGACGCGTGATTGTGGCCTGATCATGGCGCGATCGTGGCTCCGTTGAGGCAAAATCAAGGCCACGATCACCGCCAATTGATGGGCCACGATCGCCGTGCGATCAGGGCATCACTCCGCTCCCACGACCGCATCAAACGGCTGTAAATTTTGGGCAAAAATTCTCTTTAATACCGATGTCTTTCTCTTGTTTTGAACTCAACTTTTGATTGATTTGTGAAGCAATTAAGCGAATTTGGAACAAAATCTTAAGTTCTTCGTGATCCCCCCGTGTTTAGACTCGATTGTGAAGCAATTGGAGCGGGATTGATCACGAATTCCTCCTTGATTTCATCGAATTTTCCCCTTGAATTCTGAACGTCCACGATGAAGAATCCGAGCAAGTTCGCTTCAATCCATGAGAATTGAAGCCCCATTCTTGTGGCAATCGGGTTAGTAGTGGGATTCAATCGATTATCAGGAGGTAATTTGAGTTTTTATTAGATTTAGAAGTTTAATTTTTCAAATTAGTTCTTAGTGTTCTTCATTTTCCCCAAAATTTCGTTCGAAAAATCGCTGATTTTGAAAATAGGATATCTCTCTGGTTATAATTCCAAATCACTTGATTTCGGTTTCATTGGATTCCTCTTTTCATCAGCTTTTCGAGTTCACTTGACCCTTCAATTTAACTTTTGACCAAGCACTGTTCATCTTTCATCAGTAGTCAAATGTAGACTTTTGGGGTCAATTACTTTCAATTTACAAATCAGAATTCGATCATTTTGGTCTCCTTAGATTCCTCTGGTTCTTAGCTTTCGATTGACATATAAATTGCAAGATTTGGATTTCATTTGACTATTCAATTTGAAGGTTTCCTCTAAGGTGTTCATTTCGGGGATTTTCTGATAGTTGATTTTCAATAATTCATAATAAATCCATTTCTTATCCAAAAATGACGAATTTTATATCAATTAATTCCATTTTCTCTGTAGTTTGTAAATATATAACTTTCATAATCTTCTGACACCTTTTGATTCTCTGATTTTACAGAACACCTACTATTGGTCAAAGTCAATGCTTTGACTTTGACTTTTGACTTTTCTCTGTGAAATCCGAGATTTTAATTTTTAAAACTTCTTATTTAGTATATTTATATCATTTCCACTCATTACATCTTATTTTTACTTATTTAAAACTCCTTTTAAACCTTAATTTGACCAAGTCAACTCTGCAATTAAAGTCAACTCTGCTGTCTGTGGATCGATCGGATACTTACACATTACTTGATTTGATATCTTATCTTTGTGAGTTTGGTTTATAAATTTGGTTTGACTTAAATTTTGTGTGTTTAAGGACCGCACGAAAGCGCTTCGTCACAAGGCAGACGCGACGGTTGCTCAAGCGGCGACAGTGGATCGGGACTCGGCAGTGGCAGGATGGGGATCGGCGGCAGTAGTAGCGGCATCGATGGTGGTGACGGCGGTGTGATAACATGAAATCTTAACATGATAAAACATGATTATTCATGCAATTTAAGGCATAAAACATTACATTTATGTGCATGTTATCATACTTTGAGTGCATTTCTATCATTCTATGCATATTTATGTCATAATCTCAAAATGCACTAAATTAGGGTTAATTATGATAAATTAAGGATAAATAATTTTATAACCCATCTTTACTTGAGATTATGAATGGTTTTTAAAGTTAAATAATAAGAGAAATCATTTTTAGGAACATTCATTTAATTTTCTAAAGTTAAAATCTTTTAAAAATGAATGTATTTTTGAAATATAAATTAAATCTCTTGTTATTTAAATATTTTAAATTTTTAGAATGATAGATAATTAAATTTCGGATCAAATGAAAGAAATTTGGATTAATTTGGAGTTGTATTTTAAAAGATATGATTTTTACAATTTTTAGAGATTTTTCTGTATTTTTCCGGATTTTTCTAATTATATTTTCTATTTAAAAACCGTTTTTAAAATAAATAAAAAAAATAAAAAAACCGCAAAATGGGCGCGGGACCCGCGTGGATGCGACGTGGCACGCAAGGCCACGTGGCAGCGCCACGCGGACCCGCGCCGCGCCTACGTGGCGCGATTTATTTATTTATATATATATATTTATATCGTAAGTATAAATGGGTCTTCAGCCTTCCCTATTGGGAAGGGTTATTACCCTCTTAAACCGTCGGGTCTTATAAACCCGACGGTTTCGAAATCACTCTCCGTGTGGGACTAATCCACAAGTTTTTTTTTTAAAATTTCAGGCGACGTGGCACACACCGGAGCGTTGGATCGTCTGCGCCACAGAAGATCTCGCGCGTCGATCGCGTGAGCGCGATCCACGATCAAATAAAGCGCACGTGCCTCTTTTGGACGAGTTATAACGGCCACGATTGAATGCGCCGAAACGCATCACGATCGTCGGATCGCGATCCGACGGGCGACGTTTCTTATGCGTTTTATAACGTAAATCGTGAAGATCAAATCCGGAGCGTCCATTCAAAGATCGGAGGGCTGAAATAAAATCGTAATGGTTCGCCGTTACGTATGTATCTGGACCGTTGATCAAGCTGTAATGCACCGATCGGACGGTTACGCCCCTTTTTCCTATAAAACGAAGAGTTCTTCGTCGATGTATGCATTCGAGTTGGATTTCAATCAAATTGACTTGTCTAGACACCGATCCACTCGTTTCTCTTGATTCCTTCCTCTTCCTCTTTCATTTCCGCATCCATGGAGGGGTTGAAATCAAGATTTGGTTGAAAATTGAGGGAGAAATCGACGCTTGAAGCTCGGCGTGACGATCTTGACGTTTTCGGTGATTAATCGGCTTAATCACCTCGTTTTGATTGCTAAATGGGTTTAGTGGAAGCAGTTTTACCTTAATTATCTTCCTATTACCTTTAATTTTCATTTAGATTAGGTTTTAGATTTCAATTTCATAGAATTTCATCCAAAATCACGATTTCAACGTCCGAAAATTTCTCTCCACTTCAAATTTCGATTTCTCCGCGAAATCAAGTCCAAATTCGATGATTCTTGATTCCGTGGATTCGTTTTGAAGTCTTCTTTCTAATTCCTTAATTTCTCACCTCAATTCATCGTCCAATTTGACCAAATTCCAAAAGATATCTCGAAAATACCTAAATTCCTTGTGGATTCGACCCGTATTTACCATTATACCCCTCAATTCTCTCTTAATTCCCCAAATTGGTAAGTTCGGTATTATTTTTGGCATGAGACCGTGTGAAATCGATGACCTCGCGGTCTCGTCTCGTCACGGTGGTAGCACGGGAGCGTGCAGCGGCAGCGGTGACGGTTGTTATGGCAGTGACGGTGGGTGCGGCGGCGGCGGCGGGTTGTCTCCTTCCTCGATCTTCCTTGAGTAGTCAATCGAGAGGGATTTCACTCCTTTTTTTTCTTTAAATGATGGCTGGGGTTTGTGGTGGGTCCCTTCCCTTCTTATAGAGCCCAAGATGAGCCGAGAGGGTAAAGGGCCCACTTGAGACCCATGACCCGAATGCCTAACGTAATCATAAGAGTAATAAAGGTCGACAAAAGAGGGGAGGTGGAGATAAAAGAGGGCCCGCTAAAAACACTTGCGGGCCGATAAAGTTCAAAACGAGGAAAGAAGATAGATCCACGCGCGAGCTTGGAGTGGGACGAGACGACGTCCTCAAGCGGTGTAGCGGAACTCGGCATCCTTCGTCTTCCCCTATCATGGGGGCTGGACGCGCGTGGGTGTCGGCTCCTCTGGCGCCGTGGTGTCATGCCTTGGTGGCGACGGGGGTCGTACGCCACCAGCATCTCTATCCTTGATCACAAGAGTGAAATATTTACACCCTTGATCACTTAGAACCCTAAAGACCCTTTCTATATAAGGCTCTCTTGTTTTTTTGGCTCTCTCTTAGAATTAGGATACTAGAAGGAAGATGAGAGGAGGTCAAGGCCCAAGGGGAGAATTACTTGAAGCTCAATCTTAGAGTGGATAAGAAATCAAGCAAGGATTGCGATTGAAGCAGATTGAGCATCAATTGGCATTGGACGAGCATCGCAATAGGGGTTGTGCAACGATCTGGATCGATTTCTTGCTTGTGTTCATCTCCATAAACAGTAAAGTTTTATTTTCTTATCATTTTTATTTTATTTTTATGTAGTAGCTTTGACAACATCCATACTCGCAACTCTCTCTCCATATCGATGCATGTCGATCCGTCACTACTATCAATCACTCTTCTTACCTTGCCATCATCTCACCCCCATTTTATTTCTTTTTACATTAATTTTTCATTTGAATTTTGATTTCTCTCCTAATTAAAAAAGAAACCTAAAAATTATCACTCATATTCATCTCTACACGCCCCATTTACACTTGCACTTCTTTCTGCGCGCTCTTGCCTTCTTTCACGCTCTTACCTTTCGTTTGAATATCTAATCTCATTACCTCAGCTCCCTGTGGATTCGACCCTTGCTCACACTATACAAAGTAAGGAAATATAAATTTTCTTGCATGAAATTGATATACAACAACGACAAAAAACACATGTAATCGATATCATCAATTGGCGCCATTGCCGGGGAGCTAGGTGTCATTGAGGTTAGTAGTTTCTTTATTTTATTTTTGATCTTTGTAATTTCTGATTTCATATCAGAAAGAGATATTCTCACTATTATTTAATTTTCATTAGTGCATTTTTCTCATCAACCTTCTACTTTTTAGTTCACGAATAGGCGTAGATCTAAACAACCCGACTTAGTTGATTTGGAGTTGGTGAGAGAATCTTCTAAATTTGAAGGAGGGGCGACTAGTGAGAGAGAAGTAGTTGAATAAATGGGTGAAGATTTTCTTAGAAGGAATAGATATGTTGTTCGAGACCAAAATCTAGGAGTGGGTAGAACAAAAATGGGAGACCATTATGCCTCAATTAGGAGTAAGATTTTCACAAATATAGTCCCTCCCATAGAGAAGATATACATTTCAAGATAGACACCACTTTCATCAACATTTAAATCTAATTTTCATGGTTTACCATTACAAAATCCTTATACATATTTAGAAGAGTTTGTAGGGAAATCTAGAAAGACTAAGATTTTTAGACGAGCTATACATGGCCTTTGGCAAGGTGATGAGGCATTTAGTGAAGCATGGGAAAGATTTTAGGATTTAACGAGGCAATTGCCTCATATGAATTTGATAATTTCCAGTTGATTAGTATCTTTTATGAATTTTTAACAAAAATTTTAGAAATAGAATTGATGCAATTTGTGGTGGTTCAATCATGGATAAATATGATGATGAAGTAGACGAATGTATTGAGAGATTAGCTAAAAATGATAGTCATAGGCTTAGTTTAAATCATCATGGGAGGAATGTAGAACATAAAAAATGAGTTCTAAATGTTAAGGGTATCAAATATGTGACGAAAAGAATTGATGCGGTTATTGAATTCACACCCATTCGAGTCAAAATTAATACCAAACTCACCAATTTTATCAAATAATCACGAATTAAGGAGTATAGTGGTGAACAAGGGTCGATTCCACGGAGAATTAGGGTAATTTCAGATGATCTTTTCAAATTTGATCAAATCGGACGATGAATCATGTTGAGGGAAATTGATATTTTTGGAAAGAGGACTTGAAAACGAATCCACAGAATTAAAAATCACTCAATTTGGATCAAGATTTGTGGAGAAATCATCAAGTGAATATGAGAGAAATTTCTGAAATTGAAAATCACGAAAACTCAAAATTTAAATTGAAATTGACTAAAATTACGATTCGAATTTAAAATCTAAAGTTATACGAAAAAAATATTAGGATGAAACACGACCTCTAACCCAAGATTGTGCTCAAATTGATTGAATTAATTGCCGGATCAAAGGCTTTTCATTCCCGAATTCGAAAAATGATCGTTGATGTTCAAGAGCCGATTTCTTCCAATTCTCTCAACAAAATCTCATTTTCAAGCACTCTATGGACGCGGAAATGAGTCTATAAGAAAATGGAAGCAAGAGATTTAAGGGATTTCCTGTCTAAACAATTCGAATACTCAATTTGTCCTGGAATGATTTATAATGTCGAAGAACACGTCTATTTATAGGGCGAATTGGGCGTAACCGTCCGATCGAGCGTTTAATTTTCAATCAATGGCTCTGATGAAACGTAGATATGCGAATCGTTACGGTTAATTCATGGCCGTTACATCTCTGATGGACCATCGAGATGAAGCCACGTCGAGCGCATTATAAGTAACACATCAAACGATGGCCGTTTGATCTTGATCTGACGCTTTAGATGCATTTCGTGGTTTTAATCTCAGCCGTTATAACTCCTCAGATCGACGATTGAGATTAAATCATTTTCAAATGATTCACCGGTGAATATGATTACGCCATGTACCCCCCTGCCTTAAGTGATGATCGACGGTCGTGATTAATTGCACGATCAAACTCTGCACGTGTTGCCACGTCACCCGCGTGATTATAAAATTGATTTCAAATTCAGAAAAAATCCAAAAAAAATCCCTAAAAATTAAAAAAATTCATATCTTTTAAAATATAACTCCAAATTAATCCAAATTTATTTCATTGGATGAAAAATTAAATTATTTATCATTTTAAAAAGTCAAATTTAATAAATAACAAGAGAATAAATTTCTATTTAAAAAATACACTCATTTCTTTTAGATTTTAGAACTTAGAAAAAGATATGAGAGTATATAGTATGATTTCTCTTGTTATTTAACCTTAAAAACTAATTATAATTTTAATTAAAGATGGGTTATGAAAATATTATCCTTAATTCATCATAATTAGCCCTAAATTTAAGGCATTTTTAGATTATAATGACTTTTTCATAGAATGATAGATAAACACTAAAAAAAATATGATAACATGCATTAGAATGGAATGTTTAATTAGCATGTTATCAATATAAAATTGAAAAAGATTTAACAAATAAGAGTTTGGGCAATGTAGAGGCAACAGTAGGAAAAATGGCTGATATGATGCAAAAACTCACAACTAACCCTAACGTTGCACAAGTGCAAGAAATTCCTTGTTCTATGTGTTTTAGTAGAAATCAAGCCGATGGAGAATACGTATGGAACTACGAAGAGGTTAATGCAATGAATCAAGCACCTCCCTACAACTCATGGAGCGAACATGGGAATATGAACCATAACAAGGATTCTCGATCTACATACCAGCACAAACCTTACTTTCAACCATATAATGAACAACCAAGGGCACAAAATGACATACAAAACTCTTCTATGAAGGTTATGCAAGGAATGATGGAGCAATTAACAAATAATATGCAAACGATGAGTGAACAAATAGTTCAATCAAATAGTACTATTATTTTAATAAAATTTGATGTCCCTCTTGAATATCTCACGAATAGAAATATTTAGAACATATGTTTAAAGACTAGTAATCTCTATAGTATAATCTTATCATAATTCACTTAGTGTATATGCTCATGGACTTTATTGCAAACATCACACAAGATTGAAAATGAATAAATTTCATTTCAATGAACATAAGTGAGATACATGGAAGTGTTATTGGTTTGTAGGCTACACAATATCTATTAGATCATACCCTAAGTCATTTATGTGTTCTTATATATTCTATATCTCCGAAATTAGGTGTTGTAGCTTGACACCCAACGGGCTAACAACTCAACCTATTGATCGGGTTAAATTAATCCTTGATTAATTAATCTATATGTTGATGTAGATAATTAATAAAGGTTAACCAATAAGGTGTTATTAAGTCTTTAGAGTTATTAACTAATGAGATAAATGGACCTATAGGGTCTCACACATAAGGTCAATGGATGTTGGTGAACATGGATATAATTATGAGTGTTTTCATGAAAATTCTATAGGATTTGAGGTTGATAAGCCTTCCAAAATTTTGATCAAAATATCGATGTCCTTCTCAAATAATTATGTCCTTCTCGAATATCCCACGAATAGTAATGTTTAGAACATATGTTTAAAGACTAGTGATCATTGTATTATGATATCATCATAATTCACTTAGTCATTGCATATGCTCATGGACTTCAATGCAAACATCACACAAGAATGACAATGAATAAATACCATTTGAATGAACATAAACGAGATACATGGAAGTGTGATTGACATATAGGCCATATTATATCGATCAAAGTTCACATACCAAAAATTTATAAATTAGGAGAGAATAACCACAACTCAAGGTGCTTCTGCAAGCCTTATGGGAATTATCTTCTTTCTTCTCTTTCTCTCTTGGTAAAGACCTTTGAAGAGGAGATCAAACCATCCGGAGAGTATGTGAATTCTGCTAGAGGCTAGATACTTGAATAGCTTAAAGAACTCATTCAAGAGAACCTTATAAGTATATTTTCTCATATATACTAGATGATAGGATCATTTATTCTTGGTGTCGTGGTGTTTTGAATATCTGATTCAATGTAATCAGCTACACTCGATGTTGTGATTGAAATTTTGGGAGGCTTATGGACCTTAGATCCCAACAAAAGAGGAGTATGTTTAGAAAATTATAATTGATGAAGAAAAAAAAGAGGATATCAATTTGTTTGAGGATAAATTTAATGCATTTATTTTTTATATTTGTGTGCGATTTTCAAATATTCAAAGTGATATTTTGATAGTTATAGATGAGAATAATGAAAAACATGAATGTTGTTGAAGAAGTTAGAAAAATTGAAGGAATCAATCTTTGAACGTGAAGGAAGCAATATCAAAGAGAGGGATAAAGTGCAATAAGTAGAAGGAGTACATTGGGAGAAACTAAAAATGTCTTGAACTAATGACTAATCATAGAAATCTATGAAAAATCATCTTTATTTATTGGTATGACTATTTTATCAATTTTAAACCTGACTTACATAGATCTCTTTCTACTAACACCTTATCTTCTTGAAATATAACTCGACACTCTATCAATAATCTTTACCAACATATAGACTAATTAATCAAGGATTGATTTAACCCAATCAGCAAGTTGAGTTACTAGCCCGTGGGGTGCCAAGCTATACCATGTGCTTTAGGAGACATAGAGTGTATACAAACTCACGTATGTAATCTTGCTATCTTACATTACTTTGTGTATATATAAGATTTTGTCCATGCTAGACTCATGAATGTCTTAGGGTATGGTCAAATGTCAAACCCTCGTCAGTCACTTGAGTTAGTAATGATGGATATTATGTGGCATATAAGCCAATCAAACTTTCATATATCTTGTTTATGTTCATTGAAATGAAATTTATTCATTGCCATTCTTGTGTGATGTTTACAATGAAGTCCATGAGCATGTGCAATTACTAAGTGAATTATGATGAGATCATAATACAATGATCAGTAGTCCTTAAACATATATTCTAAACATTTCTATTCGTGGGATATTTGAGAAGGACATTGAATTATGCGAGAAGAATAACACTATCTGATCTAACTCATCTGATGAATATGGTTGATCATATAGCCATCGGTGTGGAGTGATGAAACGAGACTGTGAGGTCATTGAAAACACACGGTTTCGTGTCAAAACAAAGTCCAAAATTACCAATTTATGAAATTAATTCGAATTGAGGGGTATAATGATAAATATGGGTCGAATCCATAGGGAATTAGAAAAATTCTTGATGATCTCTTCGAATTTGATCAAAGTGGAAGATGAATCGGTGATAGAAATTGGGGAAAATGGTATTTTATGAAAGAGGACTTGAAGACGAATCCACGGAATCAAAAATCAATGAATTTGACTTTGATTTCGCGGAGAAATTGAAGATTGAAGAAAGGTGATTTTTTCGAAATGTAAAATCACGAAATTACCAAAATTAAGAATGAAATTCACTTAAATTACTATTATAAATTGAAATTAAACACTAAACAAAGATACATTAGGACAAAACATGATCCCTAATCCACAATTGTGATCAAATTGATCCAATTAATCGCCATAATCAAGGCTATTCATCAAAATCCAAAAATCGCAATTCGTGGAGTTCAAGCATCGATTTCTTCCTCTTCGATCATTGAAATCTTGATCTTAAGCACACCTCAGATGTGAAAATGAGTCTAGAAGAGATTAGGATCAAGAGATTCAAGAGATTTAGTGTCTAAACAATTCGATTTACTTGAAATGCTCTCGAATGCTTTACAATCTCGAAGAACATCTCAATTTATAGGCAATTTGGGCGTAACGGTCTGATGAAACCCATCAACGGCTCTGATGAAATGCATCAATGTGAATCGTTACCGTTAAATTGTGGCCGTTGGATCACCGATTGACGCTCGAGATGAAGCCACATCGCATGCATTTTAAAACGCATCAAAAACGCCCGCCGTTGGATCGCGATCAGACGCATCTGATGCATTTTCCGTCGATTTAATCTCGACTGTTATAACTCTTCGTGATCAACGGTCGAGATTAAGATGCATCCAGTGAATTCAATTTAGCCACGTACCCCTTGAAACGCGTAAAAATACGGTCGTTGAATGCGCAAATTTACGTATCAAACAAATTTATACTCAACTCTTCAAATCTGAATTTTAAATTAGAACAATAGCAAGTCGAGGTTTAATCCACAAGGAGGAAGGTTAAGAGATTGAAATTAAGAAATTTTTGGTATTTTTCATATTTAGAAAGCGGAGATGAACGGTGAAAGGAAGAAAATATGCGTGGATATTAAATGAACCGAACAAGTGCTTCCAAGCTCTTTTCAGAGATCAGAAACCCTTGATCGATGGTGGAAAAGTGATTTTTAGGGTTTTTAAATGAGAAAATACTGATAAACAGATGAGAAAAATAGAAGAAATGGATAGAAGATGATCCTAATCTAAAGATTTGTTATGAAAATATAATCATGTGATGCTCCCTAATCAAAACATACCTTCGAGAGCCGTATATTTCGCCCGAACTTGGCGTCTTGCATCCAACACGAAGAATGAACATAAGAGGGAAGAAACTCACTGAGAATGATGTTCAACACATGATGAATGATCCATCGTTGCTTTCTTTCCTTCTGGCTAGCCAATGCTAGAAGCATACAAAAAAACATTCATAACCCTAACTTTTTCGTCTATTAACTTAAATCAACCCCAGCATACTCGTGGAGCTTGAAATGACGATCATGCCCACAAAATTTGAGCCCCTTACTCGAACGGGATCATGAGATATCATAATTCTAATTTAGAGCATTTCTGGCCGTTGATCTGGCCTTCTCTCTCCTCAGATTGCGCCGGTCAACTCGTTCCCGTCAGTCAAACTACGCGCCGAGTCACACTAAAAAACAAAATTAAATCCTTGGGGAAAACTCACCGTACATCGTGACTGACGTGTCGTTTTCGTGCGTCGTTAAACACAAAGACGATGGTCAAACAAAATTTATAAAACCGAACTCACTAAAACAAGATATAATAATCAAGTATTGGGTAAGTATCGGGTCGATCCACAGAGAGCAGGGTTGACTTTAATCGCAGAGTTGACTTGGTCAAACTTAGGTTTAAAAGGAGTTTTAAATAAGAGAAAATAAGATTTAAGATATGGAAATGATATAAATAGGGTAAATAAGAAGTTTTAAGAATTGAAATCTCGGATTTGACAGAGAAAAGATAAAGTCAAAGTCAAAGCATTGACTTTGACCAACAGTAGGTGTTCTGCAAAATCAGAGAATCAAATATGGTCAGAAGATTACGAAAAGTAGATATTTAGAAACTAGAGAGAAAATGGAATTTATTGATATATATTTCGTAATTTTTGGATAAGAAATGGATTTATTATGAATTATTGAAAATCAATGATCAGAAAATCCCCGAAATGAACATCTCAGAGGAAATCTTCAAATTGAATGCCCAACTGAAATCCAAATATTGCAATTTATATGTCAATAGAAAGCTAAGAACCATAGGAATCCAACAAGACCGAAATTATCAAATTCTGATTTGTCAATAAAAAGTAATTGACCCCGAAAGTCAACGTTTGACTTCTGATGAAAGATGAATAGTCCGCGGTCAAACGTTAAATTGAAGGGTCAAATGAACTTGGAATTTGATGAATTTCCTATCCACGGAAAGCTGATGAAAAGAGGAATCCAATGAAACCAAAATCAAGTGATTTGGAATTATAATCAAAGAGATATCTTATTTTCAAAATCAGCAACTTTTTATATCGAAATTTGGGGAAATGAAGAACACTATGAACTAATTTGCAAAATTAAACTTCTGAATCTAATAAAAACTCAAATTACCTCCTGATAATCGATCGAATCTCACTACTAACCCGATTGCCGCAAGGATGGGGCTCCAATTCTCGTGGATTGAAGCGAATTTGCTCGGATTCTTCGTCGTGGACGTTCAGAATTCAAGGGGAAAATTCGATGAAATCAAGGAGAAATTCGTGATCAATACCGCTCCAATTGCTTCGCAATCGAGTGTAAACGCGGGGGGAACACGATGAACTAGAGATCTTCCTCGAAACTCGCTTAATTTCTTCACGAGTCGATCAAAAGTTGAAGAAAAAAGAGAGGGAAATACATGCTTTTAAAGAGGGAAATTGGGCCCGAAATCGTGGCCATTGGAAGCGGTCGTGGGCATTGTTTGAAGGCGTCGTGGGAGTGGTTCTTTGGGGCGAGGATGCTGCTTCGATTCCGCACAAAATTGACTTCAATTTTGCTTCAACACGATCTCAGATCGTGGGACGATCGGGCCACGATCTGGCCACGATCAAGCCATGATTGAGCGTCGATCGTGGATTTGGATCTCGGTCAGCCGCCATCTTCTCAGTTTAGAATGATTCCGAGACGAAAGGAGGTCCAATCGTGGCACGATCGAGCTCCGATCGCGCCGCGATCGGGTCAGGATCAGGCTACGATCGGAGTTCTTCGCCGTATGCCGTCTGCCGTCCGATGGTCTGATCGTGATGAAGATCCGACGCGCCAGATAATTCCACGCGATGCTTCTAATCGCGAAGGATCGCGACCGTCCACGCCGCATCCAACGCCTGTAAAAAAAACAATTCAGTAAATAAAGTTATCAGTCAATGACATGGCAACATATTTGCTTTCAGCAAATCAAGAGCGGCCACGTAAACATTGAAACCGCGTTGCATTTAATGCACGCGGTTTCATTTAATGCTATGTCGAGATTCGATTCACTTTGAATTGCGGCGCATTTAATGCGCCGCAAGGAATCTTTCTTTGACTATTTGTCTTATTAGGCGCCACAAGGAATCTTGTTTTCTCATTGGTCCACGTCGCCTCGACCGTTACTCCTAAAAAAAAGAAAGCATTAAATGCGATTTGTCTTGTTAGGCGGGGAAAAAGACCGTCATTTTTTCATTGGTCCACGTGCCTCGATCGCTGCTCCTGAAAAAGAGAAGATCATTAAATGCGACTTGTCTTATTAGGCGGGATAAAAATCCCGCCTTTCATTGGCGCCGCCTTTCTCCCCCGACACGCCTCGAGCGACTGATCGCGTGGACCCAAGTCCACGCGATCAACGCCGTTCTGATTCAATCCGACGCCCGCCAAGCTGCCACGTCACCTGCAAGAATAAGAACCGTGTGGGACATAGTCCAAGACGGAAGAAACAAAATGCATTCGCCCCTATAAATTAGGGGGCGGTAAACGCCTAATGCGTTACCGCCCCTAAATACTAACCAGGGCCCACTATACCCGTGGGCCCCTACACATGCGAACCCTTCGCCACGTGGCGCCCCACACGGGCGCCCACGTGGACCGTCCGCGTGGCCTCCTACCACGCGTCGCGCCACCTCGCGCCCGCGTGGGCCGCCGGGCTCGCCACGTGGCCTCGATGCCACGTCGCACCCCCGGGCTCGGTCCCGCGCGCCACGTCGCAGCCGCCTCGCCACGTCGGCACCTACAGGTAATAAAAAATCCCCCTTTTTCGCGATTTTGTTAATAGAAAATTCCTAAAAATAAATAAAAAAATCAAATAAAAATTCAGAAAAAAAGGGCATAAAAACTTCATAAATTCATAATTTAAAATATACAACTCCTTTTTAATTGAAATTTTCTCCATTGGATCATAAATTCTTTCCTTTTTAATATTATGCCATTTAAAATATATTTAGAAAGAAGAAGTCAAGATGAATTAATATTTACTTAAATCATTTTTTCATTAAACACTTTAAATCATAAATTCATCTTGAAATTATCTTTCTAAACATTTACTAAAGTAAAAAAAAATCATTTAATAATAGAGATTAACTTCTATTAGTTTAAACAAAAGATTAATAATCTATTTAACATGAAATTATCTCTAATTTATGCATAAATATCAACTTTAGTGAGAAGGCCTGCCAATGGAGAAAATTCCTAAAAAGTATGATAACATGCATCATATTCACATAAAATAAGCATGAATATGAGTTAATTAGGGTAAGAATTCAGGTTATAAATGCATGTTATCAGTGACCTTTTGAGAAGTGTCCAAATCCACTCCCACCTTTCGAATTGTCCAAATCCACTGCCAGCAGGGCACATACGCTGACGTGGACGGCGAAGGAACTCATCCGATGCCACGTGACCGTCCACGTCAGCGAGGGCAATGGGGGAAAAAGAAAAAGGATCAGGCGCGCGAAATGGGAGAAGATCGGTGACGAATTTTTTCGCGATCTTCTCTCTCCCTTATTTCTTGGAAGAACTAACCTCCGCTTCTTCTCCGGTGAGTTTCCGGCTTGTGAGACGGATCTCCCCTCCTCTTCGGTCGCCTAGCCCCTCCTCATCATCCCCTGACATCTGCCTAACTGCCTTCATATATTTCCGCTTGTTCTTTTCTCAATCCGTTCCTGCGCGGTTATTTTTGGAATTTCCTTCCTTTCTCGATACTGATCATCGATACTGAGACAAAAAAATTATAATAATTATAAGAGAGAGGGAGATACTGATCATCGAGAGAAAGGTTTCCGATCGTGTTCTTGATTCCCGAGAGAGAAGGGTTT
The DNA here is from genome assembly GCA_024174645.1 of Lemna minuta. Classification (NCBI taxonomy): domain Eukaryota; kingdom Viridiplantae; phylum Streptophyta; class Magnoliopsida; order Alismatales; family Araceae; genus Lemna; species Lemna minuta. Next base: position 9,901 of record CM044108.1, on the reverse strand, counting down.
CCAATGGCCTTCTTGGCTCACCGAGAGAGATTCCTCATTCAACGTGTCCTGATTGATTGTTTTTTTTCCAAATCAACAAAAATTTATATTTTTATTCCAACCAATGATTTTTATCAGGCAGTCGATTATGCCGGAGAATGGTAATCAATACGAAAATTTCGCGAAGAACTTCTTGAAGAACTGAAGAATTGAATCACCAAATGAAAATTTCGTGAAGAACTGAAGAACCTTTCACAGTAGAATTTTCTGCCGGAAGACTGCAGAAGTGATTAGCACTGTTCTGAACGAGAAAATCCCAAAATGCACAATCCTCGTAACAATCGATTGTCGACCGAGAGAGAGAGAGAGAGAGCCGACGCCGGTTAGTTCTTCCAAGAAATAAGAGAGAGAGAAGATCGCGAAAAAATTCGTCACCGATCTCCTCCCATTTCGCGCGCCTGATTCTTTTTCTTTTTCCCCCATTGCCCTCGCTGACGTGGACGGTCACGTGGCATCGGATGAGTTCCTTCGCCGTCCACGTCAGTGTATGTGCCCTGCTGGCAGTGGATTTGGACAATTCGAAAGGTGGGAGTGGATTTGGACGCTTCTCAAAAGGTGAGTTTTCCCCTAAATCCTTTCACTCTCTCTCCTCTCTCTTCTACACTCTAGTCTCTCTTCTCTCCTTTCTCTCTCTCTCGATGGCAGAAAATAGCAGACGAAGAGGAAGAGAAAAGATCCGAACGAGTTTCCATCACAAAACTAGGAGGAGATAGGAGATGGAGGAGAGAGAATAGGGGGAGAAAGAGTGAGAGAGAAGAGCAGAGATCGTGGAAGAGTGGGAGAGGGGAGAGATCTTCTTGTGACGGAAAATTTTCCGTCGCGAGAGAGGAATCGCGCGCCAGAGAGAGAGAGAAAGAGAGAAGAGGAAGAGCGCGAGAGAGAGATTGAGGTGCCGCGGGAGAGAGAGAGAAGTGGAGGAGGAAGAAATTTCCTCCTCCTACTCCCTCCTACGCGCGCACACGCGAGCGTGGAGAGGAGCGAATCTCGCGACGGAAAAATTTCCGTCGCAAGAGAGGGAAGGAGAGAGGGGAGCACTGGAGAGAGAGGAAAGAGAGGGGAAACAGTAAGGAATAATTTCCGGGAAGAGAGAAAGAGAGAGAGAACGCGAGAGAGAGAAGAGAAAAAGAAACGGGAGGAACTCCTCTCGCGACGGAAACAATTTTCGTCGCGAGAGGAATCGCACGTGCGTGTGCGCGCACGAGCGAGAGAGAAAGGGAGAAAAGAGAGAGAGGAGAAACGGAATCCGGAGGGAGAGAGGAGAGAGGGTGAGAGAAGGAGAAGAGGGAGAGAGAAGAAGAAACAAGACGAGATGTGTGGCGAGAGAGAGGGAGAAGAGAGAAAAAGTGAAGTGGAGAGGAGAAAAAGGAAGAGAGCAAGAGGGAGAAGGGAGGGAGGCTTTTCCTCCCGCCTCTCCTCGCAACGGAATTTCCGTCGCGAAAGAGAGAGCGAGGGGAAGAGAGAGAAATTACGGGAGAGAAAGAAGTTAACGGAGAGAAAGAAGAGAGAAAAAGGGAGGGAGAGAGAGGAGGAATAGTGAGAGGAAAAATTTCCGGAAAGAGAGAAAGAACGTGGGAGAGAGGGGAAGCCATCGGAAGAGGGAGAGAGAAGAAGGAAGAAGAGGAGGATAAGTGGAGATAGAGCGGGAGAAGAAGGGAGAAATCGCATGATAGAGAGGTTACGCGGGAGAGAGAAAGAGAGGGAGAATTCGAGAGGGAGTAAGAGAGAGAGAGAGATTCATTTTCATAATTTTAATTTCTAAAAATTCATAAAAAATTCTAGAAAAAATCCAGAATAATTTCAATTCATTTTATATAAAAAATAAATTATATTCTTAGTTAAATCAAATGTCATTAAATGCTCATAAAATGTTATTAATTTTTGAAAAATCAAGAATATCTTTTAAAACATAAAAAATATCAATTTAATCATTTTAAATCATGATAACAGGCATTTATTTCTGATCGGACAGTTTTGATAGTCCCGCGTCACATGCGCGCTTAGAAAATTCAGAAAAACTGATTTTTAATTCCGGAAAATCTTTAGAAATTCATTAAAAATTCAGAAAAATTCTAGAAAATCTAAAAAATTAGAAAAATTCATAACTTTCAAAATATAACTCCAAATTAATCTAAATTTCTTTCATTTGATCAGAAATTTAATTATCTATCATTCCAAAAAGTCAAATTTAATAAATAACAAGAGATTGAATTTCTATTTCAAAAATACATTCATTTCTTTAAGATTTAAACTTTAAAAAATTAAATGAATGTTTATAAAAATGAGTTCCCTCATTATTTAACTTTAAAAACTACTTATAATGTCAAGTAAATATGGGTTACAAAGTCATTTATCTTTTATTCATCATAATTAACCCTAAATTAATGTATTTTGAGATTATAATGATTTTTTCGTAGAATGATAGATAAATACTCATAAATATGATAACATTCACAGGAATGAAATCTTTTATGCCTTAATATGCATTAATAATCATATATAATCATATCTAATTAGTATGTTATCACACCCCCCAACTTAAATAATTGCTAGTCTCTTAAAAATTTACTATATAATCTCCCTGGAAGGTCCTTTCATCCATTGATCCTACTACTAAAAAGGTGAAGCGTATGAATGTATGATTACGTTTTCCTCATAGTGTAGGTCATAATGATCTAGATTCCATCTCTAGGTTGACTTCTTTAGTGCATATTAGGGTAGTGCTCATCGGATAATGCTTGAGTCTAATTCTCAATTGTGATCAAGGTGAGCATAGCTAAGGTTTGATGCTATGGGGCTGAAAAGATACTCACTCTCTCGTGAGCGGATGTAATTCCTTACCCTCTCCATAGATACATCACTCATTCCCTCAAAATGGAGGCTACTTAATGTATTAGAATTCCCTTCAACTCGCTTTCCTCCTATAAAGAGTACAATTCAAAAGGATTCCTATCTTTGGGATGCAATGTGTGAGGTGACTGAAGTAAATAAAAAGATACTATTTCTAAAGGAATGACGTGGTTAAAAGCAAATATGCATATAAAAAAAGTGAATTTTTAAAACAAAGAAGGTACCACTTATGATAATTATACTCTCAAATGAGGTGGATGGTGATGGATAGGGTAGATGGTGGAGATGATGGTGGAAGTGGTAGAGATGATGGTAGAAGATTTTCCCACTTATTTTCCTTCTTGTAACTTCTTATTTCTCTCTTTCTTTTGACTTTTCTCCTCTTTTTTTTTAAAACATTTTAGAAGAATGATATAAAGATATAAGGAGGAGTTTTTAGGATTTATGAAGAGATTATGTAACAAATGTGAAGTGTAGTGTGAAGGGATATGTACATATGAGGGAAATTTAAAAAATGTGGTGGATGTGTGAATCACTTGGAAGTGTTATTATCATGAGTAAAGTTTAAAACAAAGTGGTGTAACTACTTGACTGCTTTGGAAAAGATAAAACTACATGCCTAACAAGGAAAGATAGGTGCCTTAAAAAATTATGGATCATTGCACTCTTTTAAAGGGAAAGTCTAGAAGCGACGAATTCCCACACTAAGTAGTTTTGGCTGATGTTAGGTAGGGGATGGAATTTTAACTTCTCTCAAAAACTCTCATTTTCAATCCCATAGAATTTCAACCTCTGATTACTCATTTTCTTGGTGCCTATTAGATACCCAACCCCAAATAAGTCATCCACTAATTAGCATCCATTGGTTTCTCTAGATCATTTATCTTTATTACTCAAAATGTAATCATATGGGCTATAAGGCCTTCACTTCTACATCTCTAGTAGGTCGGATCTCTAAATGTCAAGACTTCTAAGGTGGAGTAGAGTGGATCAAATTTTTGGAAAATAGTAGTTTTTAGAATGTAGAATTTTAAAATTTTTGAAAATAGTAGAGATTTTCTAAGTCCTCACCCCCCAACTAGAATCTTTCATTGCCCTCAATGAAAACTACATGCTCATGCAAAAAGATAACTAAAAATGTCGAGCATGGTATGAAAAATATACGAAAATGTGGTGAGGAGAATAAGGTTAGAAAAACTCATTAATCCGTTGATGCTCGTTTTCGCGATTTTGTGCAGGTGCGCCCTTTCCAAGTGTAGTTCTTCTTCGATATCTATAAAAACTGAAAAAAAATTAAAGAGTAAGATAATCTTGGGGTGCCTCCCAAGAGCGCTAAGTTTAACGTCTTCAGCAAGACGAAACTAAAATAAAACCTACGACTACTAATGGGTCGAGGGTGATACCGTCACGTCCTCGAGTGCTCAGGAAGATGCAAATTTACCTTATCTGCCAGTGCGGTGGCTCTGATGTCAGGTACGGCTTGAGACGATGGCAGTTTACCTTGAATTGTTGACCGGATTTGATGTCGGAGATGAGTACCGATCCGCCATCGAACAACTCCAGAACCACATAAGGACCCTCCCATCTAGAGCGTAGCTTCCCAGGAAAGAGCTTTGGGCGAGAATTGTAGAGCCAGACCTTGTCGTTAACCTGGAATGATCGTCATCGGATGTGTCGGTCGTGAAAGGCCTTCGTCTTCTCTTTGTAGATTGCCGCGTTCTCATACGCGTCGTGCCTCAGTTCTTGTAACTCCTGAAGCTAGAGAAGTTGTTATTTCTTTGCTTTGTCCAGTGATAGGTTGAGCTTTTTGATAAGCCAATAAGCTCGATGCTCAAGCTCAACCGGAAGATGGCAGACTTTCCGGAAGATCAGCCTAAAGGGAGACATCCCAATGGGTGTCTTGTATGCCATGCGGTATGCCCATATTGCATCGGGAAGCTTGTGTAACCAATCTTTTCCATCTGGATGAATTATTTTCTTTAGAATGCTCTTGACTTCTCTGTTGCTTACCTCTACTTGCCCATTTGCTTGGGGGTGGTATGGCGTGGTGACGCGATGATGTACTCCGTACTTCTTCAGCAATTCCCCGAAATGCGCATTTTTGAAGTGTGAGCCACCGTCGTTAATGATGGCCCTCAGACAACTGTACTGGGCGAAGATGCATCGCGTAACAAATCTCAGCACCTCCCGATGATCGTTTGTCCTAGTAGGGATCGCCTCAACCCACTTGGCCACATAATCCACCACTACCAAAATGTACTCTTCCCCGTCAGAAGGTGGGAAAGGTCCCATGAAGTCTATCCCCCAAAGGTCAAAAATCTCCACTTCAAGGATCGGCCACATTGGCATCTCATCTCACTTGGAGATGTTTAATGCTGCTTGACACTGTAGGCATTCCGATTAGAAACGGTGGGCGTCCTTGAAGATGGTGGGCCACTAGAAGCCGCTCTGCAGGATCTTATCCGCGGTCTTGCGTGCCATGAAATGTACTCCGCACGTCGATAAGTGACACATCCCTAAGATGTCTCCTTGCTCTTCCTTTGGTATGCATCGTCGGATGATCTGGTCTTATCCTAGGTGGAATAGGAGTGGTTCTTCCAAAAAATAGTACTTGAGATCATGGAAGAACTTATCTTTTTGATGACGATTCCAATGCTTTGGGATCGATCCAGTCACAATGAAGTTCACAATGTGTGCATATTAGGGAATGAGGCTCGAGATGAAAAGGAAATGCTCATCGGGGAATGTGTCACTGATATCTCCTCCTCCAGGAATGTGGAGACGTGATAAGTGGTCTGCTGATAACATGCATTTATAACTTAATTTCTTATCCTAATTAACTCATATTCATGCTTATTTTATGAGAATATGATGCATGTTATCATACTTTTTAGGAGTTTTCGCCATTGGTTTGTCATTTCACTAAAGTTGATATTTATGCATAAATTAGGGATAATTTCATGCTTGATAGATGATTAGTCTTTTGTTAAGTTTAAATTAATAGAAGTTAATCTCTTTTCTTGAATGATTTGACTTTAGTGAATGTTTTCAAGGATAATTTAAAGATGAATTTATGATTAAGAAGATTTATTAAGAAATGAGCTAAGTAATTTTTAATTCATTATAATTTCTTCTTTGAAAATATATTTTAAATGGCATGATGTTAAAAATGAAGGAATTTGTGATCTAATAGAGAAAATTTGGATTAAAAAGGAGTGGTATATTTTAAGTTATGAATTTTTGAAGTTTATGTCCTTGTTCTGATTTTTATTTGATTTTTAAATGAATTTTTATTAAGTATTTTCTATTTAAAATCGCAAAAAAGGGGGATTTTATTCCACAGACCCCGATGCGGATGTGGTGTGCGTAGTTGATGCGGCGCGGAGCTGACCTGGCACGTGGGACCACCACGCGGATGCGACGCAGCACTGAGGCCATGTGGCAGGGCCGCAGGTGGCCCACGCGAGGCACAGGTGGCGCACAGGGCGCATACACGTGGCAAGAGGCCACGCGTGTCCACGGGGGTCCACGCGGACGCCCGTGTGGGGTGCCACGTGGTAGGGGGTCGGCATTTGGAGGGCCCACGGGTTAGTGGGCCCTGGTAAGATGATTGGGGCGGTAACGCAATTGCATTATACCGCCCCGCTATTTAAGCTTAACTTTTCCTATATTTTCTTTTGTGTGGGAGTATGTCCCACATGGTTCTTACCTTTTGCAGGCGACATGGACGCACGACAGGCGTCGGATTCCATCAGGACGACAGAGATCGCGTGGACCCGAGTCCACGCGATCGTCAATCAAGCACGTGCGCAAAAGTTATTCTAAGTGGCAGGGATCGGAGAGCTCACCGATCACCACATGGCGTCACAAGGAGCTATGATCGTCATCAACGGGAATATCACGCGATCGCGATCAGACGGCCATGATGAATCTGATCTTCTTCTCATCGTGGCGACAAATGGACCGTCAGATCTCCATCAGAGTGGACGATCGCAATCAACGGCTTACCTGGCGACTCGTGGGGACGGTCTGATCTCCATCAGACAGGCGTTCATTCGCGACGGCTGGAGTTCATTCGTGAAGAACCACGATCGACGGCTGGCGTTCATTCGCCACGATCGACGGCTGGCGTTCATTCGCCACGATCGACGGCTGGCGTTTGATCCAACCCACCTGATCTTCATCAAACATCGAAAAGATCAAGACCCGATCGCGACGCGATCGTGGTCTGATTGTGGCCACGATCAAGCGCGATCATGGCTTACTTTGAGGCAAAATCAAGGCCATGATCACCGCCGCGATCGTGCCATCAATTCCACTAGCTGACCGCATCAAATGGCCCTCAAAATCGGGCGAAAATTCCCCTTTAAAAGCGATGTATTCTCCCTTCTTGTTCTTAAACTTTTGATCGATTCGTGAAGTGAATTAAGTGAATTTTGAGGAAGGTCTTAAGTTCTTTGTGACCCCCCCGCGTTTAGACTCGATTGCGAAGCAATTGGAGCGGGATTGATCGCGAATTCCTCCTTGATTTCATCGAATTTTCCCCTTGAATTCCGAACGTCCAGGAGGAAGAATTTGAGCAAATTCGCTTCAATACACGAGAATTGAGGCCCCATTCTTGTGGAAATCGGGTTAGTAGTGAGCTTTGATCGATTATCAGGAGGTAATTTGAGTTCTTATTAGATTTAGAAGTTTAATTTTGCAAATTAGTTCTTAGTGTTCTTCATTTTCCCCAAATTTGAGTTAAAAATATTTCTGATTTTGAAAATAGGATATATCTATGATTATAACTCCAAATCACTTTATTTTGGTTTCATTGGATTCCTCTTTTCATCAGCTTTCAGTGGATAGCAAATTCGTCAAATTCTGAGTTCTTTTGACCCTTCAATTTAACATTTGACCGAGCACTATTCATCTTTCATCAGAAGTTAAATGTTGACTTTTGGGGTCAATTACTTTCAATTTACAAATCTGAATTTGATAATTTTGGTCTCTTTGGATTTCTCTGGTTCTTAGCTTTCCATTTACATATAAATTGCAATATTTGGATTTTATTTGGTCGGCCAATTTGAAGATTTTCTCTGAGATGTTCATTTCAGGGATTTTCTGATATTTGATTTTCAATAATTCATAGTAAATCCATTTCTTATCCAAAAATCAAGAATTTTATATCAATAAATTTCATTTTCTCTCTAGTTTCTAAATATATAATTTTCGTAATCTTCTGACACTTTTTGGTTCTCTGATTTTACCGTACACATACTATTGGTCAAAGTCAATGCTTTGACTTTGACTTTTGACTTTTCTCTGTCAAATTCGAGAATTCAATTCTTAAAACTTCTTATTCAGTCTATAAATATCATTTACATTCATTACATCTTATTTTCTCTTATTTCAAACCCCTTTTAAACCTAAGTTTGACCAAGTCAACTCTGCAATTAAAGTCAACCTTGCTCTCAGTGGATCGACCCGATGCTTACACATTACTTGATTTTATATCTTATCTTTGTGAGTTCGGTTTTATAAATTTTGTTTGACTTACGTTTTGTGTTTTAACGACGCACGAAAACGTTATGTCATCTGCCACCGAGTTCTCACTACACTTCTTGTCTTTGATCTCCAAGTCGAATTCTTGAAGGAACATCACCCATCGTATCAGTCGTAGTTTGGCCTATTTATTGGAGAACAAGTATTTGAAAGCCACATGATCAATGTAGATAATGATCTTGCTCCCCAAGATGTAAGGGGGGAACTTCTCGAGTGTGTAGACTGATAACATGCACTTATAACTTAAATTCTTATCTTATTTAACTCATATTCATGCTTATTTTATGTGATTATGATGCATTTTATCATAATTTTTATGAATTTTCTCCATTGGTATGCCATTCTACTAAAGTCCATGTTTATGCATTATTAAGGGTTAATTATGTGCTTTATGAATGTCTAATCTTTTATAAGGGTAAATAAATAGAAATTAATTACCTTATTTTGACTTTTGTAGATGATTAAAAGGATTAATTCCACGAAAATAATGATTAGATGATTTAAAAAGAGAATTCTTAATGAATACCTTAGTAATATTCTCAATCCATCCCATTTTCTTTTTGTGAAATTATATTTTTGATGCCATAATGTTAAAGATGAAGAAATTTGTGATCCAATGGAGAAAATTTGAGTTTAATTGGAGATATATTTTAAAAGTTATGAATTTCTAAATATTCTGGATTTTTCCTGAATTTTAAATTGATTTTTATCGATTTTTATTGACTTTTATTTCTTAATTAAAATCGCAAAAAAGGGTTTAGTTACCGCAGGACCCGCGGAGCTGACGTGCCACGCGAAGCTGATGTGGCGCGTGGGACCCGCATGGATGCGACGCGGCACGCAAGGCCACGTGGCAAAGCCATGCGAGTCCACTCGGACGCCCGAGGTGGCGCCACGTGGCGAGAGGGGGCTGGCATTTGAAGGGCCCACGGGTTCGTGGGCCCTGGTTAAGAGTTTGGAACGCTAACGCAAATGCGTTATACTGCCCCACCTTTTATACTCACCCTTTCTTGTTTTTTTCTTCCGTGTGGGACTATGTTACCGTGAGTTTTATCTTTGCAGGGCGATGTGGCAGTACCATGAACGTCAAATGCGATCTCTATAAATGCATGAGCGTCGATCGTGTGGACCCGAGTCCACGCGATCACTATCAACACACGTGCATGAATAGACACTTAAGTGAGTGCGATCGACGACCTGCTGACACGTGGATGCATCAGGAGCGTCAGATCTTCATCAGACGAGCGAAGTAAGCGGGAAGCATGGGTCGCGGCGTGTGATCGTGGGACGACGCTTGGACACATTTGAAGCATTAGATCTTCATCGGATGGCTCTAATTAAAGGAGAACGTGGACCGCGTCGTGGGCCACGATTCCTTCAGTTTCATGCAATCAGACAGCTCTACTTTCATCACGAAATAGACGACCCACATCTCTCACGGAATTTTCCTTATAAATATTGATGTATT